>JAQNDB010000111.1:110391-139216 GCA_029204045.2 Tillandsia leiboldiana | reverse complement strand
GTTTTGTGCGTGCGGACTCCGGCACCGTGCAGCGTTTTGCGTGCGGACTCGTTTTTGCGGGCGGATCCTCGCACCGTGCACCTTTTGTGCTTGCGGACTCCCGCACCGGATTGCATCGTTTTGCGTGGCCGACTCCGTTTTGCGTGCGGATCCTGGCACCGTGCACCATTTTGCATGCGGACGTCTGGCACCGTGCACCGTTCATTGCGTGCGAACTCCGTGTTGCGGTGCGGAGCCCGGCACCGTGCACCGTTTTGCGTGCGGACTCCGGCACCGTGCACCGTTTTGCTTCGGACTCCGTCAGCGGACTTCGTTTGCGTGGGGATCGTGTGGAGGCCATGTGCAAGTGTCTATGAGCAATTGTGGCAATCGAGGTGGGTGGCCTTATCTCCAAGTTTTATGGAATGTACATTAATTCTATTAATGTAGGACTATGCATGATGGTTTATTTCCTTGTGTAGCATGCTAGATTGTTGGAATGGCTATCCCTTTATTATCGGATTAATGTGGTTATCTTGGAACTTGACCTAGCACCCCCGTCATATGTTGTATGTGTAACCAGACTAGGTAGAAAACCCTCACTTGGGCTAGGGTTATTTATGCTTAGACATCAACACTGTTCCTTCATCCCTGGACATAGTGTTTTCTCGCCCAGGTAGTGGGCCGAGAGGTCGGGACTTGCTTTTAGTGTGGGATGCTTTTGCACTCTTGCTTGGGAGCAGAGTGGAGTCTGGTAGTTGTAGCGGGGTTGCTTATCTGTGCCGGGAGCCGTTTGGGTAAACGGTAGTTCCCGGGAGGTGTTGTTTCCCTGTTGTGCCGTCGTAGAGGGAGCCGTGCGCAGACGGCAGTCCCGGCCGTCGAGTATCTTCCGGTCCGCCCTGTTGGGAACCGTTGGGGTTGACGGTGGTCCCAGGTCGTTGAGTGTTGTCCGACCTGTCTTGTTACCCTGCGTTGTGGGTCGTCCTGGCTGTGGAGTATCTCCAGCCAGTGAGCCTTGTGCTGCGAGCCGTTGGCGAGGCTAGTGTCTCGTGTTTCGAGTTAGCCGAGCAGCTGAGTCGTCGAGAGTTCTCCGACTGTTGTGCGAGGTATTTGGGGATCCTGAGTCCTACCGTTCTGAGAGGGAGCGTGGATTTTGACTAGCCTGCTTATGCCAATTTGTGATACTCTATGCCGCGCCGTTTTCCCGCAGTTGGAGTCGCGTCCCTGAGATGCCGCTGTGGATACGATGGGCCTGTTGAGGCAGTTTTGCGCGAGGGGTGAGTTAGTCGGGCAGGACGCCCCACGTAAATCCCATCCTCATGGGGATGCGTGGTAGTGGGCAGGCGCGTTCCTAGTCGACAGGCGCAGGCTTGTCTGGACCCTATGAGGCAGTCAGTTCGATTGGGTCTTTTGAGCACCTTGGGTGCGAGTGGTCTCTTTTACTTTCATCTGTTCCACTTTTTGAGTATCTAGATAGAGGTATGGCAGCTGTAGAGTAGCTCCAGCTTTTCTTGTCAGATTTCATTGCTCTGTTATCTTTTACCTCTAGTAGACTTGGTGGGCAGGCCGTTGGGCTTGTTGACGGCACCCACTGAGAACTACTGTGGGAAGTAGTTCTCACACCCGTCGTGGTGTCTTTTTTCCCCCAGGAACTTCTTCTCCTGTTCATGTTGCTCCAGTTGCTGATCCTTCTGACCGAGGCGAGGGAGTCGCGAGCTAGTTCCCTACCCGTCGTTGGAGAGTAGCGGTACCCCTTCAGAGGAGAGCTTCAGTAGATTAGTTACTTATTTTCCTCTGTTGAGAGACCTTTGTTGTGAGGTATAGGGTTGTACTTTATTTACAGTTTGAGAGACTGATGTAGTGAGGATATTTTTTGTAGTGAGAGCTTGTACACTGATGTACTTTATTGGAGACATCTCCCTTTGGAGTTTTGTATCAGAGGACTTGGTATTCGATCGTATTTGGGAGATGGATATTGTATTATCTTCAGTTGTACAGTGTTTGGTTTCCAGTTCTTACTAGTTTACTTCCAGCTCTGATATCTGTATCTCTGTAGTTGATTCTTCCTGCAGGTTAGACGCTTCGTCTGTACGGCAGTTTCCGTACAGATGGCGGATCTGTTAGTGAGCCCGGGTCGCAGTTTTGACCCCGGGGCGTTACAGATTAGAGTGGTATCAGAGCCTAGGTTGTAGGTCGTGATGGACTTAGAAACCCTAGGCTTGCGGTTGGACATTAGGATGACTACGTGAGAGTCGTGACATTTAGCGAGTGTCTTGATTGAGTTTTACCTCTCCCAGAGATGGGATGAGTGTTTGGCATGTTTATTCTCCTAATCGATTATGTTGGTTGCAGACAACATAATGCTATGGAATGGATGACATGTCTTAGACTTTCGCTGGATTGGGTCGTATGGTTGTGTGTCGTGACATTTGTTGTTTTGCAGTGGGTTTGCGATACCCCTGAGACATCGTGTTGTGAAAAGGACACATCCCGTCCTGGCTGAGTTACCAGGAGAGCGTTTTCCCTGGCTGAGTTACCAGGAGGGAATTTTCCCTGGCTGAGTTACCAGGAGGGCGTTTTCCCTGGCTGAGTTACCAGGAGGGCGTTTTCCCTGGCTAAGTTACCAGGAGGGCGTTTTCCCTGGCTGAGTTACCAGGAGGGCATTTTCCCTGGCTGAGTTACCAGGAGGGCGTTTTCCCTGGCTGAGTTACCAGGAGGGCGTTTTTCCCTGGCTGAGTTACCAGGAGGGTATTTTTCCTGGCTGAGTTACCAGGAGGGGCGTTTTCCCTGGCTGAGTTACCAGGAGGGCGTTTTACCTGGCTGAGTCACCAGGAGGGCATTTTCCCTGGCTGAGTCACCAGGAGGGCATTTTCCCTGGCTGAGTTACCAGGAGGGCGTTTTTTCCCTGGCTGAGTTACCAGGAGGGTATTTTTCATGGCTGAGTTACCAGGAGGGCGTTTTCCCTGGCTGAGTTACCAGGAGGGCGTTTTCCCTGGCAGAGTCACCAGGAGGGCATTTTCCCTGGCTGAGTCACCAGGAGGGCATTTTCCATGGCTGAGTTACCCGGAGGGCGTTTTTCCCTGGCTGAGTTACCAGGAGGGCGTTTTCCCCTGGCTGAGTCACCAGGAGGGCATTTTCCCTGGCTGAGTCACCAGGAGGGCATTTTCCCTGGCTGAGTCACCAGGAGGGCATTTTCCCTGGCTGAGTTGCCAGGAGGGCATTTTCCCTGGCTGAGTTACCAGGAGGGCGTTATCACTGGCCGAGTTACCAGATGGATAATTATCGCTGGCCGAGTTACCAGATGGATAATTATCACTGGTCGAGTTACCAGATGGATAATTATCACTGGCCGAGTTACCAGATGGATAATTATCGCTGGCCGAGTTACCAGATGGATAATTATCACTGGCCGAGTTACCAGATGGATAATTATCACTGGCCGAGTTACCAGATGGATAATTATCGCTGGCCGAGTTACCAGATGGATAATTATCGCTGGCCGAGTTACCAGATGGATAATTATCACTGGCCGAGTTACCAGATGGATAATTATCGCTGGCCGAGTTACCAGATGGATAATGATCACTGGCCGAGTTACCAGATGGATAATTATCGCTGGCCGAGTTACCAGATGGATAATTATCGCTGGCCGAGTTACCAGATGGATAATTATCGCTGGCCGAGTTACCAGATGGATAATTATCACTGGCCGAGTTACCAGATGGGTAATTATCGCTGGCCGAGTTACCAGATGGATAATTATCACTGCCCGAGTTACCAGATGGATAATTATCACTGGCCGAGTTACCAGATGGATAATTATCACTGGCCGAGTTACCAGATGGATAATTATCGCTGGTCGAGTTACCAGATGGATAATTATCACTGGCCGAGTTACCAGATGGATAATGATCACTGGCCGAGTTACCAGATGGATAATGATCACTGGCCGAGTTACCAGATGGATAATTATCGCTGGCCGAGTTACAGATGGATAATTATCACTGGCCGAGTTACCAGATGGATAATTATCACTGGCCGAGTTACCAGATGGATAATTATCACTGGCCGAGTTACCAGATGGATAATTATCACTGGCCGAGTTACCAGAGGGATAATTATCACTGGCCGAGTTACCAGATGATAATTATCACTGGCTGAGCAACCAAATGGATGCATTGCCCCTGGCCGAGTTACCAGGTAGGCACATGCCCTGGCCGAGTTACCAGGAGGACATTTTTTTTTTCTGGCCGAATTCCAGGAGGATACTTTCCACTGGCCGAGCTACCAGAGGCGATGCCGCCCAGCGAGAGGCAAGGCCGCCCAGTGAGTGGCGATGCCGCCCAATGAGTGGCGATGCCGCCCAATGAGTGGCGAAGGTTCGGCCTGTTGAGACGATTTTCACCTCCGGCCGAGTTACTAGGTGGTTATTTTAGTGAGATTGAGATGACCCGACAGGACGCCGAGATTTGATGGCGTCGAGTTCGTCCTGATGGACTACCGGGAGCGTCTCCAGCCGTGAGTTGCTTGTTGACATAGTTTCCCGCTTTGAACGAGAGGGACCGAATCCCTGAACGGTAAAGGAGCGAAAACTTCGATAGACTGAGCCTAGAGTCTGTTCTGGTTGGATTGGGGTTCTAGGCACCGGTCTATCGGGATTTTTTGGATTTTGGCCGCGTCAGTTGGTTCTTCTCGCCTATGAGTGGGGTGTTGCTGCGAGTTGAGTTGTTGAGGGTTCCCCGACATAGCGGTGAGAGTGCTAGGGCATTTGCATTGATGTATGGGCTAGAGATAGTACCCTTAGCTTGTGCTCGTGAGGTTCAGATACCTGATCACGTGTTGCACATAGATGGGTGTTATTGGTCCTGCCCAGTGCAGTTGGGGCCCTGGTTTTTTGCCTGTTGATCTTTTGGCCCTTCCTCAGCTCCGGATTTTCGAGGTAGTGTTGGGTATAGGGCTGTGAAGATCTGAGGCCTTGATGCTTGAGATACCACACCGTTGATACACGGTGGTGATGCCACGCCGTTGATACACGGTGGTGATGCCACGCCGTTGATACACGGTGGTGATGCCACGCCGTTGATACACGGCAGTGATGCCACACCGTTGATACACGGTGGTGATGCCACGCCGTTGGCGCACGGCAGTGAGGCCACGCCGTTGGTACACGGCAGTAATGCCACGCCGTGGGTGCACGGCAGTGATGCCACGTTGTAGGTACACAACGGTGAGAGTCTTTTGGATGTTTCGGACTTTTGACCGCGAGTTGGGCATCAGCTTTATGATCGCCTTGTGAGCCAGTTTTCAGTCCCGTTCACCGACGGTTTGGTCCCCGTCAGGGTGTTCATTATGAGTTGAGGGATCGACTTCGACCCGTGGGTCCGTTGGGGTTATGATAGCATGTTGAGCGACCAACTGTGGCACGAGATTGTGTCTCTTGAGGATCCCTTTTGAGGGTAGCCTGCAGTTGAGTAGTCCACTCAGGTGGTTTTGGATCGGGAAGTGACCGAGTGAAGACCCCAACTTATTGGATTTCCCTTCCTTATTGGACGAGTCTGCAGGTATGCTTCGGGTCGTCTTGTTGAGGGTGGCCCCATGATGTGGTTTGGCGCGTATTACACTTGTGGTTATTTCAGTTTTCCCCCAGCCTTTTAATGGAGCCCTTGGTTTTTCACGTCTCAGCTCAGTAGTGATGTGTTTTTCCTCGCCCGTGATTTACTTGCTCCTTTGAGATATGTGATTATTGGAGTACGAGGGACGCCCGTTGCAATTTCTGGCTCGAGAGATGAGAGAATTGCACATCGGGTCATACCGTACTTGTTGTTGTTGTCGCGGAGTAATCACGAGGAGCGAGTGGGGGAGCTGGAGGCGTATTGTTAGATACCTAGCCGTGGTATTCTTGACTCCTGATGGGCTTGATCTAGTTTCGAGGACGAAACTTTCTTTTAGTGGGGGAGGATGTGAGGTCCCGGAATCCCCCGCGTAGGGTTGCTGGTTGTTGGGCAGCTTTCGGTCGCCGTTGGGGGTGTTGGTGCGCGTGTTGGGGACCCAGAAATGGATTTGTGATGCAAATTGGGTTTTGCTTGCATCACTGGAGGCCTGCGTGGTTTGCGCGCAATTTGGACACAAGTGGTGGACTTCGGGCTTAAATTGAGACCCCGTGGGAAGTTGGTGGACCCGTCGGGTGTTTAGAAGTGATTTCGCGCGATTCAGATGTCAAAATTAGACTCCGGGTGAAGTCCGGATAAAAGTTTACCTCTCCGGTCGCCTTCGGGAATTTTTAGAGTTGGAATTGGGCAAATCGGACTTTAAAAATGGACCCGGCGCGAAAATCGGATCGAGTGGGCATTCGGCAAATTTTCGGGTGAGAATTTGGAGAATTGGACATCGTTTTTGGATTCAGCGCGCGAAATCGCTAAGAATGGACTATTTATTTGTTGGATTTGGAGCCCGGATGAAGTGCGTGTTTTTCGAGGCAAAACGGCACGTTTATCGAGGTGTGCGCGTGGCACGGATCCCGAGGCGAGCGCGGCGCGCGGGTCAAGGCGCGCGGGTCGAGGCGGGCGCGTGATGGGACGGGGCGCAGGCGCGGGACGCGCGGGGGGCCGCCACGTGGCGGGCCCCCGTTGGCGCCCGCGCGGGCGCGGGGGCACGCGCGCCCGTGTAACGGGCGCGTGTCCCGCGCCTGGGCTGCGCGGTGCGTGCAACGCGCCCGTGTGGCGGGCGAGTTGCTGCGCGCCGCGTGGCCCTGTGGGGGCGCGCGTGGACCGGGCGCGCGCGCCTGTGTGCTGTGGACCGCGGATGAGTCTTCCCCATTGGCCCGCGCGGTGGACCGGCGCGGTGGACCGGATCCATGGACCGCCTCATCTCTCCCTCTTTTCTTCTTCTTCTTTCTCCCCGCGCACGCCATTTTTCCCTCCTCTTCTCTTCCTTTCTTCTTCAACCGAGCGAGAGGGAGAGCGAGGGAGATGGTGGGAGGTACGGCGTGGCGTCGTGGGCCCCGTGGAGCGCGCGAGTTTTTCCGTGGGGAGCGTTTCGGCAACGGCGGCCCCGTCGGGGTAGGTCCCGTATGTTTGTTTTTACGGTATTTTTTAGCACAGTTTTGGAGCGATATTTTGGACTGTGAATTGTCCCTCTTGCTCTTATCTGTGTTTCTCGGTACCGTTTTGCGTGCGGTCCCCGACGGCGTGCTCCGTTTAGCGTGCGGACTCCGTTTTGCGTGCGGATCCTGGCACCGTGCACCGTTTTGCGTGCGGACTCCGTTCTGCATGCGGATCCTGTCACCGTGCACCGTTTTGCGTGCGGACTCCGGCACCGTGCACCGTTTTGCGTGCGGACTCCGGCAGCGGACTTCGTTTTGCGTGGGGATCGCGTGGAGGCCAATTGCAAGTGTCTACGAGCAATTGGTGGCAATCGAGGTGGGTGGCCTTATCTCCAAGTTTTATGGAATGTACATTAATTCTATTAATGTAGGACTATGCATGATGGTTTATTTCCTTGTGTAGCATGCTAGATTGTTGGAATGGCTATCCCTTTATTATCGGATAATGTGGTTTTCTTGGAACTTGACCTAGCACCCCCGTCATATGTTGTATGTGTAACCAGACTAGTAGAAAACCCTCACTTGGGCTAGGGTTATTTATGCTTAGACATCCACACTGTTCCTTCATCCCTGGACATAGTGTTTTCTCGCCCGGGTAGTGGGCCGAGAGGTCGGGACTTGCTTTTAGTGTGGGATGCTTTTGCACTCTTGCTTGGGAGCAGAGTGGAGTCTGGTAGTTGTAGCGGGGTTGCTTATCTGTGCCGGGAGCCGTTTGGGTAAACGGTAGTCCCGGGAGGTGTTGTTTCCCTGTTGTGCCGTCGTAGAGGGAGCCGTTGCGCAGACGGCAGTCCCGGGCCGTCGAGTATCTTCCGGTCCGCCCTGTTGGGAACCGTTGGGGTTGACGGTGGTCCCAGGTCGTTGAGTGTTGTCCGACCTGTCTTGTTACCCTGCGTTGTGGGTCGTTCCTGGCTGTGGAGTATCTCCAGCCAGTGAGCCTTGTGCTGCGAGCCGTTGGCGAGGCTAGTGTCTCGTGTTTCGAGTTAGCCGAGCAGCTGAGTCGTCGAGAGTTCTCCGACTGTTGTGCGAGGTATTTGGGGATCCTGAGTCCTAGTGTTCTGAGAGGGAGCGTGGATTTTGACTAGCCTGCTTATGCCAATTTGTGATACTCTATGCCGCGCCGTTTTCCGCAGTTGGAGTCGCGTCCCTGAGATGCCGCTGTGGATACGATGGGCCTGTTGAGGCAGTTTTGCGCGAGGGGTGAGTTAGTCGGGCAGGACGCCCCACGTAAATCCCATCCTCATGGGGATGCGTGGTAGTGGGCAGGCGCGTTCCTAGTCGACAGGCGCAGGCTTGTCTGGACCCTATGAGGCAGTCAGTTCGATTGGGTCTTTTGAGCACCTTGGGTGCGAGTGGTCTCTTTTACTTTCATCTGTTCCACTTTTTGAGTATCTAGATAGAGGTATGGCAGCTGTAGAGTAGCTCCAGCTTTTCTTGTTCAGATTTCATTGCTCTGTTATTTTTTACCTCTAGTAGACTTGGTGGGCAGGCCGTTGGGCTTGTTGACGGCACCCACTGAGAACTACTGTGGGAAGTAGTTCTCACACCCGTCGTGGTGTCTTTTTCCCCAGGAACTTCTTCTCCTGTTCATGTTGCTCCAGTTGCTGATCCTTCTGACCGAGGCGAGGGAGTCGCGAGCTAGTTCCCTACCCGTCGTTGGAGAGTAGCGGTACCCCTTCAGAAGAGAGCTTCAGTAGATTAGTTACTTATTTTCCTCTGTTGAGAGACCTTTGTTGTGAGGTATAGAGTTGTACTTTATTTTATAGTTTGAGAGACTGATGTAGTGAGGATATTTTTTGTAGTGAGAGCTTGTACACTGATGTACTTTATTGGAGACATCTCCCTTTGGAGTTTTGTATCAGAGGACTTGGTATTCGATCGTATTTGGGAGATGGATATTGTATTATCTTCAGTTGTACAGTGTTTGGTTTCCAGTTCTTACTAGTTTACTTCCAGCTCTGATATCTGTATCTCTGTAGTTGATTCTTCCTGCAGGTTAGACGCTTCGTCTGTACGGCAGTTTCCGTACAGATGGCGGATCTGTTAGTGAGCCCGGGTCGCAGTTTTGACCCCGGGGCGTGACAATCACATCTCTAACTCACTAGCTAGAAATATCCAATAGCTAGGACTACCGTCAACCCAACGGCTCCCCACAACAGAACACCAACCCATAACGACACAACACAGGCCGACACCATAAGGGTTCGGAAACCCCGATAGGTCGGTGCCTAGAACCCTAATCAAACAAGAACAGACTCCAGGCTCCGCCTATTGAAGTTTCCGACCCCCTTACAGTTCGGGAACATGACAACCTCAGTATGACATGCGGAAGACACCAACCCAGGCCCGAAAGTTCCAAAGGACCAACACCTACAACCCTATCAAACAAGAACATGCTCCAAGCACAGTCCCCGTAGCTTTCGTCCCGAAACAGAAACAGAAAAGTCCCCCTAGAAAGAATAACAGCTCGACATGCAACGCACTAGTCGGGTATACTCCACAACCGGCAACAATGAAGGGTCCGAGAACCCCGAAAGACTAGAACCTACAACCCAAATCAAACAAGAACATGCTAAAGGCATAGCCCCTCGTTGTTCTTGACCCATAGAAAAGGTAGCCCTTAGAACCCAGACCACTCGAATCATCTCGAGTGGGTAAGTTTATAGGAAAAAGGTGACATTTATTACTGAAAGCCATTTTTCACTCAAACCCATGCGGGGTGAGGACTAAAATAGTTTCCTTTTTGAAAGCCATCTAGATTTGAGAGAAATCCATTTTTTTAATGATTTTTAGTTCTTTTTAGGAAAACAGTTTGAAAACAAGTTTTATATCCAAACCTCGAAGAGCTAATGCCTTCGTCCAATCAAACAAGAACAGACTCCGGCGACCCTACGATGCTTGGAAGAAAACATTGGTTTACTAAAATCATGTGTGTGTCCAAAAAGGTTCTGGGTTCAAGGTCCTGCTATCACTGGTATACTGCTGCCACTAACACAGTGGCGACAAAAGAAATACAAAACAAAACATATCGGGATTACCGTTCACCCAAACGGCTCCCGCCACAAATAAAAGACTAGCTACAACTACCAGACTCCACTCTGCTCCCAAGCACGAGTGTAACATGCATCCCACACTAAAAGGAATCCTGACCACTCGGCCCACTACTCGGGCGAGGATAACAATATGTCCAGGAATAGAATACAAAGTGTGGATGTCTAGAGCATAAATAAACCTAGCCCAGGTGAGGGTTTTCTACTAGTCTGGTTACACATGCAACATATGACGAGGGTGCTAAGTCAAGTCCCAAGATAACAATAATTTAATAGATTGTAGGAAGTAGAAGAATCACATGATCAACAAATAACACTAGGAATATCAACTCTCACATTCTAGCATGCTACATACACAACTATGCATGATCCTACGTAAATAGAATTAGTGTACGGTCCATAGATCTTGACGACGAGGCAACCCACCTTAAGAGCTGAACTGTCCAAAGTCCCACAGCCGAAAATACCCAGGAATAAATATCTCCAATATCCTCTAGTCCCAACGGGTTCAGAAAAACCCGCAAACCCTCCTGGGTACAACAAAAGGTCCACAGTTACACTTTATTCCAACAAAATATCCAAGAACATACAACCTGCGGTAACAGTCCCAAAGATGCAAAATATTCACCTGCAGATAGGGATCCAAAAAATCTGACAAAAATACTCTTGCGATCGTCGCGTCGAGACCTTCGAAATAAGTACATGCACGTCCCATTCCGAGCCCCGTAGGCCGAGTTACAAATTTCACAACACAGGGAGCGCAAAACCTCACAACAACACAACTGTAACACCATGCACAGATAAAGGGAGAAAAATATACCTTCGGGCAAGCCTCAGAAAAATCCCAGAAAAATACGGCGATAATCCTCGCAATGAGTAGATGCAAAAAGTGTATAGGCACGCCTCAATCCGACGCTCGAGCGCGGAGAAATCCACAAAATAATCTGCTGTCCCCGAAATCCTCACAGAAAACAATGGGTCCCAGTAAGCATGGAAAAATTCCAAGAAAAACCCGAAACTAGGGGATTCTGAAAATACCAAGATAGTAGCCCTACTTGTCGCGGATCCAACGGCGTAAGAATCGCTCGAAAAGGTGGTTGGAGTAGGCCGGGGGAGCTCGCGCACTGAAATGCGACGGGAGGAAACACCGGCGAAGGAACGTCGCGACGCGCCAAAGAAATGGAAACCTCAAAAAGCATGCCATGTAAAATCCCGAAAATCTACTGGTGGATGCAGCACAGAGAGAGGAGCAACTTTGCTGAAGGGTCCGAAGCGAGAGGAAGCTCGAAAATGCGGAAAAGAGGAAAAAGAAGGCGGCTCGGGTCTTAAATAGGCCACACAAAACAAATCAATTAATGACGCTTGTGTCCTCAATTCCGGGCGCCCGAATCAATCGGGCGCCAACAGTGCGCCGATTCCGCTGTCCCGCGGAGCGCCCGAAAGTATCCGGTTCCGCCACGTCACCTGCCAAACAGCGGACAACCACACTAGCCACCCACCCATCGACGCGTGGCTCGCTGTGGTGCTGACGCGTGGTGCGCACCCGGTCAAAGCCCGCCTGGCGCGACCACGTGCGCGCTGCCAGCGTCACCTGCGCCCCCTGCCAGGCACGCGCCCTGAGGTAGCCTGCACCCGCTTCGTGGACCAGGTCCACTCCACCGACCAATCCTACGCGGCCACGTGTCCCGAGGCAAACCAATAGGAAGGTGACACGTGGCACACCGCCCCCGTGCACCGCGCGCCTGCCCGCCGCCGCCGCCGCTGCCCGCCGGCCGCCGGCCGCCGGAACAGTGGCATGTGCATCGAAATCCGTGCACGGCATCCGGGCTCCGAAAAATACAAATAAACAGTCCATTTCCATCGTTTTCGCGCGCTGAATCCAAATCCGTTGTCCGTTTTGCCAAATTCCACCTCCAAAATTTGCCGAAAATTCCCAGAGAAGCAAACTTGATCCGTTTTTCGTGCCGGGTCCAAAACTGGGGTTCGATTTTGCGCGAAATCACCTCTAACATACACCATAGGTCTCCAGAAGTCCCCAATCACACTGCAAACTCTCTGCAGAGATCCAGGTCATCAGAGTATCGACTAGGCGCATCGTCATCATCATCATCATCGCATCCGGAGCGTAACCCGAGGGGAGCGACCCCACCGAGCTCAAGCATGCCTCATCTGGCATAAAAGCGGCATCTGCAGGCTACAGTCCACGATCAAATAGATCGGAAAACTCAAATACCATACCTCACACTCATGGCTATGTCGGAAAAACATCCCTCAACTCAATCTGATAATCCCCGCAAACCCCAAGACACTGGTAACACATCCACTACCCAATAAAATCCTCTCGGCCCGCAGGCACAAGATCAAAAGCATCCTGAACCATGCCATACCCCTAGTGATCTCACAATTTTAAAACCACCTTTAAAAATGCCAATTTTCCTTAAAACAGGTTTTCTTGATTTTTAAAACGATCCAGGTGCAAATATAATGCCAACTAAACACGATATATAGTGTCATACAGTATGAAGAGTACACTAAAAATAATTCGGGGTTCCAATGAATTTTCTAAAAATTCCCAGGCAACTATCAGATTTAACAACAATGAAAAACTAATACTAGACATGATCAAAATTGCATTCAGAAGCATTAAAGGGCATTCCACACATTTTGAAAGAAATTCCAACCCACCTGAACGCTTTCCATAGGCAACTGTGAAGTCGGGGAGTGTCGAATCCCTCAAACTGCCGAAAAGCCGAACCGCGCCGCTCGTGCTGCCGCGTTCCTCGGAAATAAACCCCCGGAAGCTCAAACAACCACCGCGTCCGTTAGAAAAATCTGTGAACACCCGGCTCACCCACAGCCAACTCACAGCACAAGAACAAGCACAAGCAACCAAGCTCCCTCGGCTTCGCGCGGCGAAAATAACCAACACCGGCCAACCAGCACACCAAAACTGCTTTACAATATGCAAGAAAAAGGAATAAACCCAATAATCAGACAAGGCACGGCCAAACACATGCGACCGTCGATAAAAACCAGCCCCCGGCCATCGAAAACGCCACGCGCCCACGCGAGATGCTCCTTGCGCCCGCGCTGCTGCGCGGTGCGCTGCCCGAGCGGCGCCAGCGCCTGCCGCGTGGTGCCTGGGCCTGCCGCGTGGCGCTCTGCTGCGCTGCGCGGCTGCCTGGCACCCGCTGCGCAGCGCCTGCTGCACTGCGCGGCGCCTGGCGCGCTGCGCGGCGCCCTGCTGCACGCCCGCGCAGCAGTCTGCGCCAGCCGCGCGCGGCGCTCTTACGCGCCAGCGCGGCTCCCCCTGCTGCGTCCAGCACCTGCTGCTCCAACCGTGGACAACAAGTCCACACACAGGATTCACCAAAAAAAGATCCAAAAAAAAACCAAACTCTCTAAAAAAAACTGCATTAGCCGCATACCTCGTTGAAGCTCGTCGCGCGCGCTCCGCTCGGCTCCTCTTGGCTTCTAGCAGTAGGTCCACACCACAAGCACACCTTCACCTCTCAAAATTTCCTTTTACTTTTCCTCTTCTTCTTCTTCTTCTTCTACTTCCTTCTTCTCTCTTTTTTTTTTCTCTCTCTGTTTTCCTTTCTTTTATCTATTGCAGGGAAGAAGACGATGACGTGGCAAGCTTAATTAAGGTGGCTTAATTAGGATTGGTAGTGGGTGCATGGCAGCTGGAGCAGATAAATAATAAAAAAAAACCAAACCCCTCTTTCTCTTCTCTTTTCTTTCTTCCTCCACTTCACAGGCTAAAAGCGCCTAATTAATTAATTAAATTTTAAATTAATTAATTAATTCTTTTCTTGCCAACTCCAACTCACTTTTTGCCTTCGGGGCCTCCGCATCAATCCGAAACCTTCCGAACTCCTCTATAATCTTAAAATACACATGTCCAAAGCTTTTCCCACTCAAAAAGCTCAACTGCGGAGTCAGTGTGCTAAATCCAAATCCGGTGCTCTACAGCAATACCCCGCCATCCACAAACATCTACAACCTGTCCCTGACACCAAGATCCCGGCTACACTATCCCAAACCCCTACTCGAACCCGAGCAACATGAACCACATGACTGACGAAAAAGGAGAGAAGAAGCAAACATGATTTCTCCTATGTCAAGTCCCAACATGATAGTCTATCGATAAAAGATGGCCTATCTAAATGTCCATACAAGCAAGCATTTGTCCTCGAAAAAGATAAAAGATAATATAACATGTAGTAGCTCCACATGGTATAACGAACCTGCCAAAATCACTAATCAACTACACCTGTCCATAATCCATGATTCATAAGAATCATCTCAGGCGATATTCGCACATAGATACATAATCCTGCCCCGTCGCATAATCAAATCTCATAAAAGACTATGTGCTAACATGGCATGCTAATAATCACATAGCGTAACATTCCCTTAGGTAAGCTTTCCCTAATCATCAACATGGATGTCCAAATCTTGCAAGTCCTCATAATATATAACATGAATATTAATCTTGCAATTCTTTATACTATCATCGTTATAAGCTTACCTCTCAATCACAATCATTGTACCCTAAACATGCATGCATTCTATCAAATAGAATTAAAAAACCGTCCACCGGTTCTGGGGACAAAGCAACCCACCTGAATCGTTTTCCGCAGGCAAAGCCGAAGTCGGTGAAGTGCGTAGCCACTCGCTAACAAAATCCGCCGGAACCGCACCTTCTGTACACGGTCGCACATGCCTCTGCTCCAACCAACATCCCAGCCAACAATCAGTCAACACCACTAAACAACCCAAACAGCACTTGTTGTTTTTACCAACCAGTACAAAGAAGGGGATTTTTCATTTGCGTGCAGTCATCCGAAAAATCCAAAAAAATCATGGCTGCGATCCTCGCGACGAGTAGATACAAATTGAGTACATATAAACCTTATTCAGACACCTGTAGACAAGATACAAATAGAACATCGCGGTAAGACAAACTATCCACAATCGCAATTCTGGGGAAAATCAGTCCCAAAGAAGCTTAAATATCACCTTCGGAGAGTCCTCCAAAAATTCCGATAAATATACGGGTGCATTACTCTCAAAGCGTAGATGTCGATCGAGTCCTCATACATCTCGTTGCTATGCCTGTAGGCCGAGAAATCCCAACAATACTCCAACGCTGTCCAATACCTCGTAGCGAAACAAGGGGTCAAAAGATATCTCTGGAACCGTGCCAAAAACCCAAAAATGAGGCGAAGGGATCAACACGGAAATCGATGGCGTACCTCTCATGAACACGCTGCCATAAAAATCAGCTCAAAAGTCATTAGGGGTAGGTTAAGGGGCCTCACGCACTGAAAGGCGACGGAAAGAGCAACAAATGAAGGAGCATCGAAGTGCGCCGCGTCACAGAAAACGATGATGCTGAGGCCTCCAAAAAATCCAGGAATCCACCACAAGATGAAGAACACAAGGTAGAGCAACTTAGCTTGAGGGCTCACCACCAGCAGCACTCAGGAAAAGGCCCAAAAGAGCAGCCAAAGGGGGCTATTTATAGCCCAAACAGAACAATTCAAATAATGCCGAATGGATCCCCACATTCGGGCGCCTGAAAACATTCGGGCAGCTACAGTACCTCCATAATGTACCAAGAACCATCAGCGCCCGAATCCACCCTGTTACGCCACGTGTCCCCGCATAGCAAACAACGAGTTCGGCCAACCCGCTCTCGACACGGGGCCGGGCCCCCGCGCTGCGCCCGCCCGCGTCAATGCCTCGGTCGGCGTGCCCACATGCGCGCACGTCGCGCTGCCGGCGCCCACGCCGCGCACGCGTCCCGAGGTACTAGCCGCACCCGCTCTGTGGACCGCACCCAGTACACCATCCGATCCAAAGATGCCACGTGTCACACCGTGCCAATGGGAAGATGCCACGTGGCACACCACTGACGCTGCACCACGCCTGCTCCGCTCCTCGCGTGAACCGAGCGCACGTGAACTTGCCAACCAGCGGCCGCCACGTAGCCCCGCCCTGGTCCACGGCTTCCCACGCACTCCCGTATATCGCGCCTTGCGAGCCACCCAACTGGGAGCCGCCACGTGGCCAACCCCCCGGTGCACGCCACGCCCGTGGACCGAGCGGCCCGCGTCTCTGCCCGTAGCCACTGCCCGCCGCCGTGCTCCGCCACCTGCCCGACGCCGCTGGCGCTATCCCGACCGCCGGAACAGTACCCTCTTGCCTCGAAATCCATGCTTGGGCATTCGGGCTTCGAAAAAAATAAGTAAATAGTCCATTTTCATCGTTTTGGGGCGCTGAGTCCAAATCCGACATCCGTTCTACCCAATTCCGCTTCTAAAATTTGTCGAAGGCATCCAGATAAGTAGTCTTAATCCAAATTTCGCGCTGGGTCCAAATATGAGGTTCGATTTGCGCACAAACATTTCTATCACAAAGCAAAGGCCTCCAGAAGTTACCAGACACCCTGCAAAAGCACTGTGGAGATCCGGGTCATCACATCTACTGTCCTGCCGTCCCGGACGGCTGTCTGCTGGCAACCGGCGCAACATGGGCTGCCGGTGTCGCTGGTACAACAGGGGGTGCCACGGCTGGGTAAGAAAGTGCAGGAAAACTCTCAGGGGGTGCTGTGACAGGCTGCGCCCTCTGCTCAAACATGCGCATCATCCGGTCCACGGCCTCCTCCTGGCGTCGGGAAGCCTCTCCTAACGTCGGACATCCTCCGACATCTGGGCCATCTGAGCTCGAAGCTCCTGTACCTCACTCTGCTGACCCTGTTCTAACTCCTCCTGCTCAGGCTCATCGGAGGAGGAGGGCTGGGAATGCGTCCGCATCCTGCGTCGGGGAGGCATCGCGCTCACCTGCAACAACATTCAAACATCAGGACAGAACAAATAATCGACCCAATCCAGCGAAAGTCTAAAACATGCAATCCTTTCCACAGCATTATGTTGTCTGCAACCAACATAATCACTTAGGAGAAAAAACATACCAATCACTCATCCCGTCCCTTGCGAGAGGTATAAAACTAAATCAGGACCCTCGCTATAAATCACGACTCTCACGTAATCGTCCTAAGATCCATCCACATGGCTAGGGTTTCTAATTCCATAATGACCTACGACCTAGGCTCTGATACCACTCTAATCTGTCACGCCCCGAGGTCAAAACTGCGACCAGGGCCGGCCAACAGATCCGCCGCCCATACGGGAAGCCCCGTATAGACGAAGTGTCAAACCTGCAAAAAGAAGGATACTATAGCTATACAGATATCAGAGCTGAAATGTAAACTACTGAAAAAAATAATAATACAACTCCAAAAGTATAAGTCTGAACCTCACAACAAAAGTCTCTCAAAAATAAAACTCTCAAAAGTAACTAAAAACAATAATCCAACAAACTGTATTACTAAGCTCCAAAAATGGATATAGCTATACTCTAAGAACGGGTAGGGAACTAGCTCGCGACTCCCTCACCTCAATTAGCAAAAGAAGGATCATCAACACCCGCAGAACAATGTACAAAAAAAATGAGAGGAAAGAGGAAGGGAGGGGGGTAAGAACCCCCAACGGGTGTGAGAACTACACCAACACGTAGTTTTCAGTGGGTACCGCCACCAAGCCCGACGGTCTGCCCACTAAGTCTACTAGAGGCATAAGATAACAGGAAAACTATACTAATGTAAAGATAAGCTGGAAAGAAATCTACAGCTATCATGCCTCTATCTACAATGCTCAAGGGGTGATACAGATGAAAATGATGCATCGACTCTAACCCAAATACTCAATCAACCCAATCACAATGACTGCCACATGTGGTCCAGTCAAACCTGCGCCCACCTACTACCATTACATCCACGGAGGAATGGACTTACATAGGGCGTCCGTGACTGCCAAAACTGGCCCAGCCAGAGGGACTGCGTCGACAAGTCACGATAGCAAAGTAATTGGCCTAGCTCCGGAGTGGCACTCGAGGGGCGCGACCCCACCGAGGAAGTATCTGCGCATCTCTGTCGAGCTCAATATTGCTCATGCAGGCTATAGTCCAATCCACGATCAACAAGATCGACAGTACCCAAATCACCTCTCTAACTCACTAACAGGAAATACTCGAACAGTCAGGACCGCTGTCAACCCAACGGCTCCCTAAGTAGGACATCAACTCAACATGCAAACTCACTAACTGGGTATACTCCACAGCCGACGACAACAATGAAGGCTCCGAAAACCTCGAAAGACTAGAACCTACAACCCAAATCAAACAAGAATAGGCTCTAGGCATAGCCTCTCGTTGTTTTCGATCCAAAGAAAAAGGCAGCCCTTAGAATCCAGATCACTCGAGCTCTCTCGGGTCCAAACATTGCAATAAGCAAAAATTCCCACAAACACTTGCTGCTGTAAAGTCAGTCCAGAAAATGCTTAAATACCACCTGCTAGATGATCTTCAAAAATTCCAATGAAAATACAACGGCGATCCTCGTGAAGAGTGGATGTCAATCGAGTCCTCACAGGTCAAAATCCGATAACCTAGCGCTGTGATAAAAAACCGACAAGCCTCCGCGGTCTAGAAAAACCACCAGTAGAAAAGGGGTTCAAAGATGTTCAGGAAGCCCCAATAAAAACCCAAAACTGAGAGGAGAGGAAAACAAGAAAAACGGAGATCTACCTCTCTTGAAATCGATGCCACAAAAATCATCCAAAAATTCTTTTGGAGCAGCTCTGTGGACCTCGTGGACCGAAATACGACGAAAAAGGGCCGCCGAAGAAAGAACGTCACAATGCGCCAAATCACCGAAGACATCGATGCCGCGGCCTCCAAAAATTCTAAAACTACTTTAAGAGATGCAGTACAAGATGAGGAATAAAGTTTCTTGAGGGCTCTGTCATAGAGGAGGTCGGGAAAAAGAGTAAAAGGCCCAAGAATGGGGCCTATTTATAGGCCCCCACCAAAAAAACCCAAAAACCAACATAATTAGGCTTTTGGGCCCAATTTCCGGGCACCCGGGGGGATTCGGGCGCAAACAGTGCCCGAACCCACCCCCCGGCCAGGCCTGCGACCAACGCCCGGATTGCCCTGGCCCCGACACACGTCCCGAACAGCGGACAGCGTGTGCGGGGCCAGTGGATTCGCACCGCGTAGCCCCGACCGGGCGTCGTGGGGCGGTGGCGCCCGCCAATCACCGGGCGCCACGTGACGCCCCGCATACGGCGATCACCTGCCCCACCTGCCCCCGCCTGCTCCCCCTGATGCGTGGACCGCGCGCGCGTGAACCGGCCACTCACAGGCAGCCACGTGGCCCGCCCCAGTGCATGCGCCAGCCCGCGCGTCTCCGAGGACCGCGCCGCGTGAGCCCGCCAATCCTAGGCCGCCACGTGTTCCCTGTGCTCGGTCCATGCACCAGCGCAATTCTCTGTGGACCGCGCCGTGTACGCCGGCCAATTAGCGGCTGCCACGTGGCATCCGGCCGGTCCACGGCTTCCCCCATGCACCAAAATACGCAGAAAACTTCCGGGTGTCCCTTTTTGGGCATCTGGACTCAAAAAAACATGAGTAAATAGCCGATTTTCGACATTTTTCCGCACTGAATCCAAATCCGGCATCGGATTAGCCTGAAACCCTTTCTAAAATCTTACAAAAATTGTCACGCCCCGGGGGTTCGAAACGCGCGGAAGAGGAGCCACCGATGCCCCTGATTCAGCCATATATTTTTTTTTTTGTAAAACATTACTCCCCGGCGCGTGCACAGACCCGCCGCATACACAAATTCGCTCTGTAAATGAGCAGAGGCCCCTTTGTATATGCACGGCGTCTCAACTACAAAGTGTCTCACAAGGCGTAGTACATACAATCTCTAACAACATCAGCTGGGGTCTCGTACACATACAACCAAACAATTCACATGACATTCTAGCATTCACTTAGAGCATAGAGGCCGGTGTTTTGAAAGAATAAATGATCACAAGGTTTTGAAAGCGGCATCCACACGATGCCCTCGTTTGTGAAAACAGTTCGCAAATACATAAATCCCACAAGGTTTATAAAGCTCGGTGCCCACACGACACCCACGTTTTAAAAATAGTTTTCGCAAACGGTTTTCTTTGTTTTTCATCGTTCAAAACGGCCAAGTAAGAGAGAACGTAGTGTTCATTCAATTATTCAGAAAAAGAGAAAGAAAAGGGCAACATCCACTTCGACCCCACGGGGGTGTCGCAATCCACAACTAGCTACCATGAATAATAAAAGAAAAGGGAAAGAAGAGTCACTGTATCTGAGGTCATCCAAAATTCAGATCAGCACCCTAACGTCCTCACCGGCGCCCTAGCACTCGCCCCTGGATGAACCTGTCACGGAGTGGGAAGTCAGTGACTAGAAATAATCATAATGAGCAAGAATACTATAATAAAACAAACCACTGTAACTAGAGCAACTGTCACCCCCCTCCCATATACCGTCAACAATGATCACAACCTGCACCAACATAAACCGGGCACCCTCCCCGGACACCGCACCGGGCCCCTACCCCGGTGCCCCTCTCTGCCGAGCACCTGCCTCGGTCGCCGAGCACCAACCTCGGCGTCACCGCTCACACCCTCCACCCATGAGGGCCCCCATCTCTAACGCCACCTCCGCGTGGGGTACACGGGTCAACGTACCACTTTTCCGGAAAAGCACACCCTTGCGGTGGCCAAACCGCTGGTGTGCGTGTAGTAAAACTTGAGCCTCAGATGATAAAGCGAATAGAATGAGATTCGGAGTCAGCGTTGCTCATAAGGACAACCAGAAGGGTGAACACCTTTGCTCATGAGGAAATCTTAAGGAGGAAAACACCGTTGCTCAGTGAGAGCAACTTGAAGAGGAGCACACCTTCGCTCACGAAGAGCATCTTAGAGAGAAACCCACCTTTGCTCACGAGGAGCAACTTAGAGAGAAACCCACCTTTGCTCATGTCCGCCCTTACCCAATTAACCTCGGCGAATTTACCCACCTTTTGCGTGCGTCGCCCGGCGTTCGGTACGTCCGTGATCGTGCGCCCGTCGCCAACAATGTCCTGCACTCCTGAAGGAACAAGGGCAAGTCAAGACTAAGGATCCGACACTCACACCGACTCCCACTCATGTGCGGCGGAGTTCCCCGCCCGGCACTGGCCCGTGCGGCGGACACTCCGCCCGGGCACAGCATCGCGTGGCCCCAGCCCGCGCGGGCGCCCCCCTTGCGGCGGCCCCGCGCGGCCAAGCGCCGCGCGAGTGCGTTGCCCGTGGTGCGGGGCGACCCCGCGCGGCCCCAGCCCCCGCGGGCGCCCCACCTGCGGGCGGCCCCGCGCGGCCAAGCGCCGCGCGGGTGCCTCGCCCGCGGTGCGGGGGCGACCTCGCGCGGCACCAGCCCGCGCGGGCGCCCCACCTGCGGGCGGCCCTGCGCGGCCAAGCGCCGCGCGGGTGCCTCGCCCGCGGTGCGGGGGCGACCCCGCGCGGCACCAGCCCGCGCGGGCGCCCCACCTGCGGGCGGCCCCGCGCGGCCAAGCGCCGCGCGGGTGCCTCGCCCGCGGTGCGGGGGCGACCCCGCGCGGCACCAGCCCGCGCGGGCGCCCCACCTGCGGGCGGCCCCGCGCGGCCAAGCGCCGCGCGGGTGCCTCGCCCGCGGTGCGGGGGCGACCCCGCGCGGCACCAGCCCGCGCGGGCGCCCCACCTGCGGGCGGCCCCGCGCGGCCAAGCGCCGCGCGGGTGCCTCGCCCGCGGTGCGGGGGCGACCCCGCGCGGCACCAGCCCGCGCGGGCGCCCCACCTGCGGGCGGCCCCGCGCGGCCAAGCGCCGCGCGGGTGCCTCGCCCGCGGTGCGGGGGCGACCCCGCGCGGCACCAGCCCACGCGGGCGCCCCACCTGCGGGCGGCCCCGCGCGGCCAAGCGCCGCGCGGGTGCCTCGCCCGCGGTGCGGGGGCGACCCCGCGCGGCACCAGCCCGCGCGGGCGCCCCACCTGCGGGCGGCCCCGCGCGGCCAAGCGCCGCGCGGGTGCCTCGCCCGCGGTGCGGGGGCGACCCCGCGCGGCACCAGCCCGCGCGGGCGCCCCACCTGCGGGCGGCCCCGCGCGGCCAGGCGCCGCGCGGGTGCCTCGCCCGCGGTGCGGGGGCGACCCCGCGCGGCACCAGCCCGCGCGGGCGCCCCACCTGCGGGCGGCCCCGCGCGGCCAGGCGCCGCGCGGGTGCCTCGCCCGCGGTGCGGGGCGGCCCCGCGCGGCATCAAGCGCCGCGCGGCGCCCCGTCCGCGGCCGGTCCGGTGGCGGCGGCGGTGTTCCCCGTGAAGACCCCACCCCGACACGCCTACACCACAAAACTAATAAAAACTCACCTTTGATCCGCCGAAAAAGAGAGGAAGAGGATCGTCCTAACGTTGCCCGGTTGATCCCGCGAGCAAGAACCTCCGTCCTTTCCTCGAAAGCCCCGCCGTCGGTCGTACAAGAGCGAAAAAGGGTTGGGTCCCCGTTTTATTCTCCTCTTTTTCCCTCTCGTGGTGTTTCTCAAAGAGAAACCCTAGCCGTCCTTCCCTCTCTCTTTTCCCCTCTCGTGGTGTCTCTTAAAGAGAAACCCTAGCCGTCCTTCCCTCTCTCTTTTTCCCTCTCGTGATGACTTTTAAAGGGAAACCCTAGCCGCCGAACGAAGGGACCTAGGAGGGAACACCTAAAACCCTAGATTCCTCAAAGGGTAAGAGAATAACTAATTAATAGGGACAGATCCAGCGGCTATAGTTACCTCGAGAAACGTGCCGATCGTCCGCACGGATTCCAGGGCGCCTAAGTGGGGTCCGAACTTCGGAAAATTATTCCGGGTGAACCGGGAGTCGGAATCTAAAACCGATCGCGCCCCCGTTCTCCATTTCGCGAGCCCTTCGGCCTAAAAATGTCCGCGAGCCCCGACGGATTCTCCGGAAAAACACCAAAAATTGTCCCTCAGTCGGGCAGTCGAAGAAAAAGGGGTAACGGGGAGGGTCACGGAAAAGTCAGGTCTTACATCACTCACTAATAAAACAAGTTTCGTCCCCGAAACTTAACTCCCGCCTGCGGCGAAGGAGGTCCGGGTAGCACCCCTTCACTCTCGATTCGGGTTCCCAAGTTGTCTCACGTTCTTCCCGATTGCTCCAAAACGCCTTCACGTCGGGAAATGTCCGACTTCGTAGCTTTTCAGTCCTCCCGCGCTAGGGTCCGCACCGGCTCTTCCTCATAGTTCAAGTTTCCTTTGAACTTGATTTGCGGAGTCGTCACACACTCGCGACGGGTTGGGGGATACTTTCGAGGCATGAAGGCGTGGACACGACCAGAACTCGGTCGTGATTCGGTGGTAGGGCGAGGCGATGGGCCACGGGGCCGTCGCACTCCGGGATCCCAAAAAGTCCCACGTACTATGGCACTACTAGCCTCTCAACCCGACCCGCTTCGCCCCTGATCGTTCCAACAAATCGGGGGGGGGGGGGTTTGCAGCGCCTACCGTACGATGCTTTGTACGGTGTCATCCGGGTACTTGTCTGGTAATCGACGTCGTAGACGAACTCGACGAGGGGTAGGTAGCGTGGCCATCCGCCCGTTCAAAACCAGTATGCATGCTCGGAGTATGTCCTCGAGGATCTGGATCGCCCGTTCGGATTGCCCATCCATCTGAGGTGATAGGCCGGGCCGAAGTGTAGCTTGGCCCGCAGTAGTAGGTGTCGGCGTCCCGTGTCCAGGTCGAAGTCCTTCAATAGTCCTAACCACCGTCTTCGCCGTAGGTTCGGCCCCTTCTGGGTGGAGAGGCGCTTAAGGCTTTGGTGGTCCGTGGGTGCGTTACCGTGGGCCCCGAAGGGATAGTACCTTAACAGTCTCAGGACGAGGACGACTGCGGTACACCCCAGGTCGTGTGTCGGTTAGTTCTACATGTAGTCCTTGAGTTGCCCCGTCGCATAGGCTACGACTCTTCCTTGCTGCCTTAGTACTTCCTCCAGTCCAATTCGCGATGCAGTGCAGCATACTTCGAAGTCTTCCCCGGGCGTTGGTACGGCGAGCACGGGCGCCCTTGTTAATCGCTTTTTAGGCTCTTCACAGCTTTCCTTAGCATTGGGCCGTCCAAAGAACTTGGCTCCCTTCCGGGCCGAGCGGTTCAAGGAAGTGCATGCTCTTACAGGGCTTCATCCAATTCCGGGCAGTCAACGTGCAGCTGCAAGCTCCTTCCCTGTTCCCGCGCCAGTAGAACGGCCATGCACCCAGCCGGTGCCTTCCGCTCTTTACTTTTTGCTACTAAGTGCATGGTCCCCAAGTGGGATAAAACAAAAGAGTGCGTGCCTAAGTAGATCGAGGCCAAAACTGGTTGGTTTTGGATAGGAGAAAAGAAGGGATCTTCGGAAAGAGAAGGGAGTATCTGCGGACTACGCCAACGGCGGATTCCCGCAGTCCCTCTTAAAGGCGTTCGCCCCTCCCAAGAGATCCGAGGAAAAACGGACAGAAAAACAACGAAGCTATTACTAACGACGGGACATAGCCGAAACCCATAACAGATGAAGAAAGGATGGTATAACTCAGGTTCGACGGATGTCCCCAACTAAAAAGAAGTAGTTCAAGTATTACCTGTCGTCACTCGGTTCGGGACGTTGCTCGTCTGCTGGGGCGGCTGGGGTAGCCCTCCCGCAACCCCTGGGCCAGCGCCGCACTGCGTGGTGGGCAGGGTCCTGGTATCGTACGAGTCCGCCGACGGCGAGCCGGCGGGTCGGTCCTTCTGTGGGTCGGGAGCCGCGGTATCCTCTCGTCCCTCCCGTTGTGGCGTCGCGGCGGTAGCGGCCTGCTCTCGCGGACATGAAGCGCGGGTGTGATCTGATTTGCCGCAACCATTGCAGTGGGAGTACCTCCAGAGGCAGCTCGTTACTCGATGCGCCTTTCCGCAGATTGACGCCGGGCCCTTGTGGCGACTCCGGGGTCCCTGTTGGTACCCGCCCACCCTCCCTTGCATTTCCAGGTGTTGGTTCGCCCGGTAACCTTGGTTTGGGGCTCCCCTGCAAGGCGGGGGGTGGCGGCTTTCTCTGGTTCGACAGGTCCTGGCGTCGGGGGCCTAGTGACGCTAGCCTCTGGCGGCACGTGTAACGCGTGTGACCCGGTCTACCACACCGGAAACAGTGATCATCCCGCCAGGGGCAGCCATCACTCGATGTGCGCCGCCACAAATTGACGCACGGCTTCGTGGGCCGGGCCCCTCCTTCTTCACCGGTTCCAGACTCCGGTTCTACCTTCGGACGTTTGGTCGCGCGGCTCGCCAAATAGAAATCATCAACCAATAAGAAATATACCATTTACCTCCCACTCTTGTTCCGACGTGTCGGCCCAAAGAAAGAAAAATAGTCTAAATCTCGCTACACAACATTTAATCGTCCCAAGATTAAAGACAAGGAAAGATTTACGTTGCATACACAAACGCTTTTGAGTTTAGCAGTTGGTCCTGTTTGAGAATTTTCCTTGAGGTTCGCCCCGTATGATTGATCTTTTTCTTTGTCATCGTCTTGTTTGAAGTACTACCATGTTCTTTTCTTTTGAAAAATCTTCTTTGATTTGTGGGGAGTGAACTCAATTGTAGCAGTTGCAAGGTGATTCTATTGATCTTTGAGCTCCAATCTTGCACTCGTTCCTTTCAATGTGCCCTGTTCAAATTACAACGAAAGCCTACCTTATTGCGCCCGTGACGATCCCGAGGGGTGAAGTAGGCGTGTGTCGTTGCTTTAATCTGTGAATTCCGGTGTCGGAGGAGAGAGAACCGACTGAGGCACGAAAACTGTCCCAACCGAACTAAATTGTCTTTAGTTCGATTGTATCCGAGCCCGAACTTGTTTGATTGACCAAGACCAAGAAGCTTAGCCACTTACTCCTTCCTGATGAAATTGCTTCAGTCATCCTTGAGTTGGAGAATGGTCTTTGTTCATTTCCAATTTTTTCCTGTCGAGCCTTGCCGTTTGAGCTTCAGAAGTAATTCGCATTGTGGTTAACCATATCTATATAATTGCTCTCGAGTTGCTCGTTGGACTCTTGAAGGGAAACATTTGCTTTTATCAGATTATCCCTTGCCACTGCAAGATCGGTCGTGAGAGAGAGTTACCTTTTTTACTTCTTCTCGAGATCCTGCAATCTCCCTCTCAACCGCTTGTTTTGCTTAGCGGTTTCTTTGAATCCCGTAAAGTCTGTGGTAGGCTAAAGCAAAATCTTCACCGTCCGATCATCCGATTCTTGTCCGTTTGCATTTCGTTCAACAGTGGAGTTGGACAGCGAGTCGGATGTACTTGCCATTAAGCACATGAAGGGTGAAGATGTGGACGCGTGGAACGCAGTCGCGTTGTCTTCTTCATCACTGACGAGGACTCATTTGACGATGAGGTGTCATCCCAAGTGACGGCTTGCATCGCCTTTCTCTTAGACGATTCTAGTTGGACATTCCGTTGAGATTGGCCGTACCCTCGGCACTTGAAGCTGCACCTGTTACGGAATTTGAGTTGGCGTAGTTTCGTGAAAGTTCAAGTCGTTGCTGAAGATTGAAGGTGAAGAAAGTTGGATCATTTAACTCAATCTCAAGAAAGAAGAATTCAAAAGGATCAGGTATGTTTAACTAAAGAATTTGTGTGATCCGAATACTTCTTGTAGTGTAGAAACACTTGGAAGAATCTTTCATTGCATAAAAATCAAAAACTGGACTTGGGACATGTTCAGGATCCGGATCAGGTTGTTCGATCCGGATCCCGAAGGTGGTTCGTTCATACATCGTCGCAATCCGGATCGTAGTCTCTTGATCCGGATCCCGAACGTTGAGTTTACCATCTACCTTGAACGATCCGGATCTTGCTTCGCAATCCGGATCCCGAACGTTGATGTTTGGTGAACTGTATGAACGATCCGGATCGTAGTCACATGATCCGGATCCCGAACCTTCGTTTTTCTGGAATTGGCTGTTTCGTTATGACGATCCGGATCCTAGTTATCACGATCCGGATCGCCGTCCGTAAAATTCCAGAAATGGTTGGTTTTTGATTCTTATCTCCTTCCTAGGGTTTCTAACCTATAAATACACCCTATGACTCTTTTTCTAGGGTGAATCCACATAGCCGTCATTTTCATATATCATCTTATACGGCTATAGATCCACATATAGAGAAGAAAGGAAATCATTAGAGAATACTCTATGTTTCTTCATCTATATTGATTAGTTTGATTCTAGGTTTTCATACTCACATCTTGAGTTGAATCAAACTAATGAATACTTAGATGGTATTTCCGATCTATCTTTGATCTAAGTATTCGGCGGATCATCACCACCCAAAAACAACGATTTACCCCAAAATCGGCGCGTGGATTCGCGTGTCCTTGTGGATTCAAGGTTCAATCGCTCTCGTGGATTCGGAGCGAGGCACGTTCGTGGATTCGAAGGGTGCTATTGGGTGAAGACCGTGGATTCGGTCGGACGTCGTGGATTCGACGTTGGACGCCGTGGATTCGGCGTTGGGCGCAGATCGTGGATTCGAGAAGCGTCGGAGCGAGCGGAGAAGATCCTCTAGGAGCGTATGGAAAAGGTTGAGTCGTAAGTGTGTACGGTAAATCACCTTGTACGTGTTTTAATTCTAGTGGATTTCTGCCGTGTTATCGGTCCCGTGGTTTTTTACTCCGGTGATGGAGTTTCCACGTAAAAATCTTGCGTGTTATTTTTATTTCCGCATTGGGTTTTATCGCAACGATTTTTGGAGTGTTTATACGTTTACACCTATTCACCCCCCTCTAGGTGTTTCTTCCCCTATTTAGATCCGTATTATATACGACCCAACAAGTGGTATCAGAGCGGGAATAGGGTTGTGAACAATGGTTGAAGGTGGAAACATCAATCGACCCCCTTTCTTTGATGGAACAAATTATGCGTACTGGAAAGTACGGATGAAAGCCTTTTTATCTTCCATCGACGAAAGGGTGTGGCATTCAATTGAATCAGGATGGACTAATCCAACTGAACTTATCTCTGATGTTCACACCTTAAACCCTAGGTCGAAATGGACCAAGGAAGAGTTTGAGTTATCTTCTTACAATGGCAAGGGAATTAATGCTATTTTTAATGCCTTATCTCAAACTGAATTCTCTCGCGTCTCGGCATGTGAGACTGCGAAAGAAATCTGGGATGTTCTCCAGGTTACACATGAGGGAACTAACCTCGTGAAGATTCAGAAACTGCAGATGCTTACGAGCAAGTTTGACTCTATTTGATGGCAGAAAATGAATCTTTCACGGACTACTATACACGATTGCAAGACATCGTAAAACTCATGTGCTAATCTGGGAGAGAAGATTCCAGAATTTAAGATTGTAAGAAAAATCTTAAGAACTCTTCCTGAACGATTTCGCCCAAAGGTTACTGCCATTGAAACTATTAAACACCCGGACGAAATACGTGTAGAAGAATTAGTTGGTTCATTACAAACTTATGAAATGACTTTTAATACTAACATTCTTCTGGAAAAGCATCCACTTCTAAGTCTTCAGGTTATGCGTTGAAAACAACTAAGGAAGAAGACGCGGATACATCCTCCTCGACGATGACGAGAACCTTTCTATGGAGGAATTTGAGAAGCAGCTCGCTCTCTTGACAAGGAAGTTTCGCCGCAACTTTCGAAGGGGTAATTCAAGCAAATCTCCATCCTTCGTGAAAGTGGAACAAAGGCAAGGGTACTCCAAGTCC
>JAQNDB010000111.1:60805-110291 GCA_029204045.2 Tillandsia leiboldiana | reverse complement strand
GACTCTCACGTAATCGTCCTAAGATCCATCCACATGGCTAGGGTTCTAATTCCGAGAACTACGACCAGGCTATGATACCTCTAATCTGTCACGCCCCGGAGGTTCAAATGCGACCAGGGCCGGCCAACAGAGCCGCCGCCCATAGGGAAGCCCCGTATAGACGAAGTGTCAAACCTGTCAAAAAGAAGGATATATACTATTACAATATCAGAGCTGAAATGTAAAATACTGAAAAAAATAATATACATCCAAAAGTATAAGTATGAAACCTCACAACAAAAGCGCTCAAAAAATAAAAACTCTCAAAAGTAACTAAAAACACTAATCCAACAAACTGTATTTACAAGTCAAAATGGATATAGCTATACTCTAAAGAACGGGTGGGAACTAGGCTCGGCGAATCCCTCACCTCGAATTAGCAAAAGAAGGATCATCAACACCCGGAGAAAATGTACAAAAAAATGATGAGAGGAAAAAAGAGAAGGCGGGGGGTAAAGAACCCCCAACGGGTGTGAGAACTACACCAACACGGAGTTTAGTGGGTACCGCACCAAGCCCGACGGTCGGACCACTAAGTCTACTAGAGGCATAAGAATAAAGGAAAAACTATAATAATGTAAAGGATAAGCTGGAAAGAAATTACAGCTCTCAGGCCTCGATATACAATGCTCAAGGGGTGATACAGATGAAAATGATGCATCGACTCTACCCAAGACTCATCACAACCCAATCACAATGACTGCCACATGTGGTCCAGTCAAACCTTGCGCCAACCTACTACCATTACATCCACGGGGAAGGATACATAGGGCGTCCGTGACTGCCAAAACTGGCCCAGCCAGAGGGACTGCGTCGACAAGTCACGATAGCAAAGTAATGGCCTAGCTCCGAGTGGCACTCGAGGGGGCGCGACCCACCGAGGAAGTATCTGCGCCTCTCTGTCGAGCTCAATATTGCTCATGCAGGCTATAGTCCAATCCACGATCAACAAGATCGACAGTACCCAAATCACCTCTCTACTCACTAACAGGAAATACTCGAACAGTCAGGACCGCTGTCAACCCACGGCTCCCTAAGTAGGACATCAACTCAACATGCAAACTCACTAACTGGGTATACTCCACAAGCCGACGACAACAATGAAGGCTCCGAAAACCTCGAAAGACTAGAACCTACAACCCAAATCAAACAAGAATAGGCTCTAGGCATAGCCTCTCGTTGTTTTCGATCCAAAGAAAAAGGCAGCCCTTAGAATCCAGATCACTCGAGCTCTCTCTGGGTCCAAACATTGCAATAAGCAAAAATTCCACAAACACTTGCTGCTGTAAAGTCAGTCCAGAAAATGCTTAAATACCACCTGCTAGATGATCTTCAAAAATTCCAATGAAAATACAACGGCGATCCTCGTGAAGAGTGGATGTCAATCGAGTCCTCACAGGTCAAAATCCGATAACCTAGCGCTGTGATAAAAAACCGACAAGCCTCCGCGGTCTAGAAAAACCACCAGTAGAAAAGGGGTTCAAAGATGTTCAGGAAGCCCCAATAAAAACCCAAACTGAGAGGAGAGGAAAACAAGAAAAACGGAGATCTACCTCTCTTGAAATCGATGCCACAAAAAATCATCCAAAAATTCTTTTGGAGCAGCTCTGTGGACCTCGTGGACCGAAATACGACGAAAAAGGGCCGCCGAAGAAAGAACGTCACAATGCGCCAAATCACCGAAGACATCGATGCCGCGGCCTCCAAAAATTCTAAAACTACTTTAAGAGATGCAGTACAAGATGAGGAATAAAGTTTCTTGAGGGCTCTGTCATAGAGGAGGTCGGGAAAAAGAGTAAAGGCCCAAGAATGGGGCCTATTTATAGGCCCCCACCAAAAAAACCCAAAAACCAACATAATTAGGCTTTTGGGCCCAATTTCCGGGCACCCGGGGGGATTCGGGCGCAAACAGTGCCCGAACCCACCCCCCGGCCAGGCCTGCGACCAACGCCCGGATTGCCCTGGCCCCGACACACGTCCCGAACAGCGGACAGCGTGTGCGGGGCCAGTGGATTCGCACCGCGTAGCCCCGACCGGGCGTCGTGGGGCGGTGGCGCCGCCATCACCGGGCGCCACGTGACGCCCCGCATACGGCGATCACCTGCCCCACCTGCCCCCGCCTGCTCCCCCTGATGCGTGGACCGCCGCGCGCGTGAACCGGCCACTCACAGGCAGCCACGTGGCCCGCCCCAGTGCATGCGCCAGCCCGCGCGTCTCCGAGGACCGCGCCGCGTGAGCCCGCCAATACTAGGCCGCCACGTGTTTCCCTGGCTCGGTCCATGCACCAGCGCAATTCTCTGTGGACCGCGCCGTGTACGCCGGCCAATTAGCGGCTGCCACGTGGCATCCGGCCGGTCCACGGCTTCCCCCATGCACCAAAATACGCAGAAAACTTCCGGGTGTCCCTTTTTGGGCATCTGGACTCAAAAAAACATGAGTAAATAGCCGATTTCGACATTTTTTCCGCACTGAATCCAAATCCGGCATCGGATTAGCCTGAAACCCTTTCTAAAATCTTACAAAAATTGTCACGCCCCGGGGGTTCGAAACGCGCGGAAGAGGGAGCCACCGATGCCCCTGATTCAGCCATATATTTTTTTTTTTGTAAAACATTACTCCCCGGCGCGTGCACAGACCCGCCGCATACACAAATTCGCTCTGTAAATGAGCAGAGGCCCCTTTGTATATGCACGGCGTCTCAACTACAAAGTGTCTCACAAGGCGTAGTACATACAATCTCTAACAACATCAGCTGGGGTCTCGTACACATACAACCAAACAATTCACATGACATTCTAGCATTCACTTAGAGCATAGAGGCCGGTGTTTTGAAAGAATAATGATCACAAGGTTTTGAAAGCGGCATCCACCCGATGCCCTCGTTTGTGAAAACAGTTCGCAAATACATAAATCCCACAAGGTTTATAAAGCTCGGTGCCCACACGACACCCACGTTTTAAAAATAGTTTTCGCAAACGGTTTTCTTTGTTTTTCATCGTTCAAAACGGCCAAGTAAGAGAGAACGTAGTGTTCATTCAATTATTCAGAAAAGAGAAAGAAAAGGGCAACATCCACTTCGACCCCACGGGGGTGTCGCAATCCACAACTAGCTACCATGAATAATAAAGAAAAGGGAAAGAAGAGTCACTGTATCTGAGGTCATCCAAAATTCAGATCAGCACCCCTAACGTCCTCACCGGCGCCCTAGCACTCGCCCCTGGATGAACCTGTCACGGAGTGGGAAGTCAGTGACTAGAAATAATCATAATGAGCAAGAATACTATAATAAAACAAACCACTGTAACTAGAGCAACTGTCACCCCCCTCCCATATACCGTCAACAATGATCACAACCTGCACCAACATAAACCGGGCACCCTCCCCGGACACCGCACCGGGCCCCTACCCCGGTGCCCCTCTCTGCCGAGCACCTGCCTCGGTCGCCGAGCACCAACCTCGGCGTCACCGCTCACACCCTCCACCCATGAGGGCCCCCATCTCTAACGCCACCTCCGCGTGGGGTACACGGGTCAACGTACCACTTTTCCGGAAAAGCACACCCTTGCGGTGGCCAAACCGCTGGTGTGCGTGTAGTAAACTTGAGCCTCAGATGATAAAGCGAATAGAATGAGATTCGGAGTCAGCGTTGCTCATAAGGACAACCAGAAGGGTGAACACCTTTGCTCATGAGGAAATCTTAAGGAGGAAAACACCGTTGCTCAGTGAGAGCAACTTGAAGAGGAGCACACCTTCGCTCACGAAGAGCATCTTAGAGAGAAACCCACCTTTGCTCACGAGGAGCAACTTAGAGAGAAACCCACCTTTGCTCATGTCCGCCCTTACCCAATTAACCTCGGCGAATTTACCCACCTTTTGCGTGCGTCGCCCGGCGTTCGGTACGTCCGTGATCGTGCGCCCGTCGCCAACAATGTCCTGCACTCCTGAAGGAACAAGGGCAAGTCAAGACTAAGGATCCGACACTCACACCGACTCCCACTCATGTGCGGCGGAGTTCCCCGCCCGGCACTGGCCCGTGCGGCGGACACTCCGCCCGGGCACAGCATCGCGTGGCCCCAGCCCGCGCGGGCGCCCCCCTTGCGGCGGCCCGCGCGGCCAAGCGCCGCGCGAGTGCGTTGCCCGTGGTGCGGGGCGACCCCGCGCGGCCCCAGCCCCCGCGGGCGCCCCACCTGCGGGCGGCCCCGCGCGGCCAAGCGCCGCGCGGGTGCCTCGCCCGCGGTGCGGGGGCGACCTCGCGCGGCACCAGCCCGCGCGGGCGCCCCACCTGCGGGCGGCCTGCGCGGCCAAGCGCCGCGCGGGTGCCTCGCCCGCGGTGCGGGGGCGACCCCGCGCGGCACCAGCCCGCGCGGGCGCCCCACCTGCGGGCGGCCCCGCGCGGCCAAGCGCCGCGCGGGTGCCTCGCCCGCGGTGCGGGGGCGACCCCGCGCGGCACCAGCCCGCGCGGGCGCCCCACCTGCGGGCGGCCCCCGCGCGGCCAAGCGCCGCGCGGGTGCCTCGCCCGCGGTGCGGGGGCGACCCCCGCGCGGCACCAGCCCGCGCGGGCGCCCCACCTGCGGGCGGCCCCGCGCGGCCAAGCGCCGCGCGGGTGCCTCGCCCGCGGTGCGGGGGCGACCCCGCGCGGCACCAGCCCGCGCGGGCGCCCCACCTGCGGGCGGCCCCGCGCGGCCAAGCGCCGCGCGGGTGCCTCGCCCGCGGTGCGGGGGCGACCCCGCGCGGCACCAGCCCACGCGGGCGCCCCACCTGCGGGCGGCCCCGCGCGGCCAAGCGCCGCGCGGGTGCCTCGCCCGCGGTGCGGGGGCGACCCCGCGCGGCACCAGCCCGCGCGGGCGCCCCACCTGCGGGCGGCCCCGCGCGGCCAAGCGCCGCGCGGGTGCCTCGCCCGCGGTGCGGGGGCGACCCCGCGCGGCACCAGCCCGCGCGGGCGCCCCACCTGCGGGCGGCCCCGCGCGGCCAGGCGCCGCGCGGGTGCCTCGCCCGCGGTGCGGGGGCGACCCCGCGCGGCACCAGCCCGCGCGGGCGCCCCACCTGCGGGCGGCCCCGCGCGGCCAGGCGCCGCGCGGGTGCCTCGCCCGCGGTGCGGGGCGGCCCCGCGCGGCATCAAGCGCCGCGCGGCGCCCCGTCCGCGGCCGGTCCGGTGGCGGCGGCGGTGTTCCCCGTGAAGACCCCACCCCGACACGCCTACACCACAAAACTAATAAAAACTCACCTTTGATCCGCCGAAAAAGAGAGGAAGAGGATCGTCCTAACGTTGCCCGGTTGATCCCGCGAGCAAGAACCTCCGTCCTTTCCTCGAAAGCCCCGCCGTCGGTCGTACAAGAGCGAAAAAAGGGTTGGGTCCCCGTTTTATTCTCCTCTTTTTCCCTCTCGTGTGTTTCTCAAAGAGAAACCCTAGCCGTCCTTCCCTCTCTCTTTTCCCCTCTCGTGGTGTCTCTTAAAGAGAAACCCTAGCCGTCCTTCCCTCTCTCTTTTTCCCTCTCGTGATGACTTTTAAAGGGAAACCCTAGCCGCCGAACGAAGGGACCTAGGAGGGAACACCTAAAACCCTAGATTCCTCAAAGGGTAAGAGAATAACTAATTAATAGGGACAGATCCAGCGGCTATAGTTACCTCGAGAAACGTGCCGATCGTCCGCACGGATTCCAGGGCGCCTAAGTGGGGTCCGAACTTCGGAAAATTATTCCGGGTGAACCGGGAGTCGGAATCTAAAACCGATCGCGCCCCCGTTCTCCATTTCGCGAGCCCTTCGGCCTAAAAATGTCCGCGAGCCCCGACGGATTCTCCGGAAAAAACACCAAAAATTGTCCCTCAGTCGGGCAGTCGAAGAAAAAGGGGTAACGGGGAGGGTCACGGAAAAGTCAGGTCTTACATCACTCACTAATAAAAACAAGTTTCGTCCCCGAAACTTAACTCCCGCCTGCGGCGAAGGAGGTCCGGGTAGCACCCCTTCACTCTCGATTCGGGTTCCCAAGTTGTCTCACGTTCTTCCCGATTGCTCCAAAACGCCTTCACGTCGGGAAATGTCCGACTTCGTAGCTTTTCAGTCCTCCCGCGCTAGGGTCCGCACCGGCTCTTCCTCATAGTTCAAGTTTCCTTTGAACTTGATTTGCGGAGTCGTCACACACTCGCGACGGGTTGGGGGATACTTTCGAGGCATGAAGGCGTGGACACGACCAGAACTCGGTCGTGATTCGGTGGTAGGGCGAGGCGATGGGCCACGGGGCCGTCGCACTCCGGGATCCCAAAAAGTCCCACGTACTATGGCACTACTAGCCTCTCAACCCGACCCGCTTCGCCCCTGATCGTTCCAACAAATCGGGGGGGGGGGGTTTGCAGCGCCTACCGTACGATGCTTTGTACGGTGTCATCCGGGTACTTGTCTGGTAATCGACGTCGTAGACGAACTCGACGAGGGGTAGGTAGCGTGGCCATCCGCCCGTTCAAAACCAGTATGCATGCTCGGAGTATGTCCTCGAGGATCTGGATCGCCCGTTCGGATTGCCCATCCATCTGAGGTGATAGGCCGGGCCGAAGTGTAGCTTGGCCCGCAGTAGTAGGTGTCGGCGTCCCGTGTCCAGGTCGAAGTCCTTCAATAGTCCTAACCACCGTCTTCGCCGTAGGTTCGGCCCCTTCTGGGTGGAGAGGCGCTTAAGGCTTTGGTGGTCCGTGGGTGCGTTACCGTGGGCCCCGAAGGGATAGTACCTTAACAGTCTCAGGACGAGGACGACTGCGGTACACCCCAGGTCGTGTGTCGGTTAGTTCTACATGTAGTCCTTGAGTTGCCCCGTCGCATAGGCTACGACTCTTCCTTGCTGCCTTAGTACTTCCTCCAGTCCAATTCGCGATGCAGTGCAGCATACTTCGAAGTCTTCCCCGGGCGTTGGTACGGCGAGCACGGGCGCCCTTGTTAATCGCTTTTTAGGCTCTTCACAGCTTTCCTTAGCATTGGGCCGTCCAAAAGAACTTGGCTCCCTTCCGGGCCGAGCGGTTCAAGGAAGTGCATGCTCTTACAGGGCTTCATCCAATTCCGGGCAGTCAACGTGCAGCTGCAAGCTCCTTCCCTGTTCCCGCGCCAGTAGAACGGCCATGCACCCAGCCGGTGCCTTCCGCTCTTTACTTTTTGCTACTAAGTGCATGGTCCCCAAGTGGGATAAAACAAAAGAGTGCGTGCCTAAGTAGATCGAGGCCAAAACTGGTTGGTTTTGGATAGGAGAAAAGAAGGGATCTTCGGAAAGAGAAGGGAGTATCTGCGGACTACGCCAACGGCGGATTCCCGCAGTCCCTCTTAAAGGCGTTCGCCCCTCCCCAAGAGATCCGAGGAAAAACGGACAGAAAAACAACGAAGCTATTACTAACGACGGGACATAGCCGAAACCCATAACAGATGAAGAAAGGATGGTATAACTCAGGTTCGACGGATGTCCCCAACTAAAAAGAAGTAGTTCAAGTATTACCTGTCGTCACTCGGTTCGGGACGTTGCTCCGTCTGCTGGGGCGGCTGGGGTAGCCCTCCCGCAACCCCTGGGCCAGCGCCGCACTGCGTGGTTGGGCAGGGTCCTGGTATCGTACGAGTCCGCCGACGGCGAGCCGTCGGGTCGGTCCTTCTGTGGGTCGGGAGCCGCGGTATCCTCTCGTCCCTCCCGTTGTGGCGTCGCGGCGGTAGCGGCCTGCTCTCGCGGACATGAAGCGCGGGTGTGATCTGATTTGCCGCAACCATTGCAGTGGGAGTACCTCCAGAGGCAGCTCGTTACTCGATGCGCCTTTCCGCAGATGACGCAGGGCCCTTGTGGCGACTCCGGGGTCCCTGTTGGTACCCGCCCACCCTCCCTTGCATTTTCCAGGTGTTGGTTCGCCCGGTACCTTGGTTTGGGGCTCCCCTGCAAGGCGGGGGTGGCGGCTTTCTCTGGTTCGACAGGTCCTGGCGTCGGGGGCCTAGTGACGCCTAGCCTCTGGCGGCACGTGTAACGCGTGTGACCCGGTCTACCACACCGGAAACAGTGATCATCCCGCCAGGGGCAGCCCATCACTCGATGTGCGCCGCCACAAATGACGCACGGCTTCGATGGGCCGGGCCCCTCCTTCTTCACCGGTCCAGACTCCGGTTCTACCTTCGGACGTTTGGTCGCGCGGCTCGCCAAATAGGGGTCCTCCGCCGGGTCAGGGTAGGGGCACCCTTGCCGGGCGTACTCTTGCTCCGCACGCATGGCCAAATTAACTGCATCGTGATAGGTGGGAAATCTCGCCGGTGGCATCCCGCGAGGGGTACCGTCCCATGGGCCGTGCTGGAAGTGGTCAACGCTCTCAAGGTCCCGCGTCAGCATGCACAGACGCTCCGTGAGAGTCAGCAGCTGTCCTGCCACATCGCGCAGTTGGTTGCGCAGCAAGCGGTTCGCCCCGGCTGCGGTGTCCATTTCCGTCGGTCGTTGCTCACTGTGTTGGGCTGCTATTGTATCTGCGTACATAATGAAAGCATACCGATCATCACAAACATAGAGACATAACTGACAAGGCAACCCGGCTCCTAAAGGGTTCTACTAAATCTCTACCCTCCCCCACGTACACTCGTGTCCTATTTATTTATCCCGTGTTCACTTTATTACTCAGCAGCCAGAGTATTGCGCCCGTGGATGTTAGGCCCCGACTGTTGTGGTTAGAGTTTACCTCTCTGATACCATCTTAATCTGTCACGCCCCGGGGGTTCGAAACGCGCGGAAGAGGAGCCACCGATGCCCCTGATTCAGCCATATATTTTTTTTTTTTTGTAAAACATTACTCCCCGGCGCGTGCACAGACCCGCCGCATACACAAATTCGCTCTGTAAATGAGCAGAGGCCCCTTTGTATATGCACGGCGTCTCAACTACAAAGTGTCTCACAAGGCGTAGTACATACAATCTCTAACAACATCAGCTGGGGTCTCGTACACATACAACCAAACAATTCACATGACATTCTAGCATTCACTTAGAGCATAGAGGCCGGTGTTTTGAAAGAATAAATGATCACAAGGTTTTGAAAGCGGCATCCACACGATGCCCTCGTTTGTGAAAACAGTTCGCAAATACATAAATCCCACAAGGTTTATAAAGCTCGGTGCCCACACGACACCCACGTTTTAAAAATAGTTTTCGCAAACGGTTTTCTTTGTTTTTCATCGTTCAAAACGGCCAAGTAAGAGAGAACGTAGTGTTCATTCAATTATTCAGAAAAAGAGAAAGAAAAGGGCAACATCCACTTCGACCCCACGGGGGTGTCGCAATCCACAACTAGCTACCATGAATAATAAAAGAAAAGGGAAAGAAGAGTCACTGTATCTGAGGTCATCCAAAATTCAGATCAGCACCCTAACGTCCTCACCGGCGCCCTAGCACTCGCCCCTGGATGAACCTGTCACGGAGTGGGAAGTCAGTGACTAGAAATAATCATAATGAGCAAGAATACTATAATAAAACAAACCACTGTAACTAGAGCAACTGTCACCCCCCTCCCATATACCGTCAACAATGATCACAACCTGCACCAACATAAACCGGGCACCCTCCCCGGACACCGCACCGGGCCCCTACCCCGGTGCCCCTCTCTGCCGAGCACCTGCCTCGGCCGCCGAGCACCAACCTCGGCGTCACCGCTCACACCCTCCACCCATGAGGGCCCCCATCTCTAACGCCACCTCCGCGTGGGGTACACGGGTCAACGTACCACTTTTCCGGAAAAGCACACCCTTGCGGTGGCCAAACCGCTGGTGTGCGTGTAGTAAAACTTGAGCCTCAGATGATAAAGCGAATAGAATGAGATTCGGAGTCAGCGTTGCTCATAAGGACAACCAGAAGGGTGAACACCTTTGCTCATGAGGAAATCTTAAGGAGGAAAACACCGTTGCTCAGTGAGAGCAACTTGAAGAGGAGCACACCTTCGCTCACGAAGAGCATCTTAGAGAGAAACCCACCTTTGCTCACGAGGAGCAACTTAGAGAGAAACCCACCTTTGCTCATGTCCGCCCTTACCCAATTAACCTCGGCGAATTTACCCACCTTTTGCGTGCGTCGCCCGGCGTTCGGTACGTCCGTGATCGTGCGCCCGTCGCCAACAATGTCCTGCACTCCTGAAGGAACAAGGGCAAGTCAAGACTAAGGATCCGACACTCACACCGACTCCCACTCATGTGCGGCGGAGTTCCCCGCCCGGCACTGGCCCGTGCGGCGGACACTCCGCCCGGGCACAGCATCGCGTGGCCCCAGCCCGCGCGGGCGCCCCCCTTGCGGCGGCCCCGCGCGGCCAAGCGCCGCGCGAGTGCGTTGCCCGTGGTGCGGGGCGACCCCGCGCGGCCCCAGCCCGCGCGGGCGCCCCACCTGCGGGCGGCCCCGCGCGGCCAAGCGCCGCGCGGGTGCCTCGCCCGCGGTGCGGGGGCGACCCCGCGCGGCACCAGCCCGCGCGGGCGCCCCACCTGCGGGCGGCCCCGCGCGGCCAAGCGCCGCGCGGGTGCCTCGCCCGCGGTGCGGGGGCGACCCCGCGCGGCACCAGCCCGCGCGGGCGCCCCACCTGCGGGCGGCCCCGCGCGGCCAAGCGCCGCGCGGGTGCCTCGCCCGCGGTGCGGGGGCGACCCCGCGCGGCACCAGCCCGCGCGGGCGCCCCACCTGCGGGCGGCCCCGCGCGGCCAAGCGCCGCGCGGGTGCCTCGCCCGCGGTGCGGGGGCGACCCCGCGCGGCACCAGCCCGCGCGGGCGCCCCACCTGCGGGCGGCCCCGCGCGGCCAAGCGCCGCGCGGGTGCCTCGCCCGCGGTGCGGGGGCGACCCCGCGCGGCACCAGCCCGCGCGGGCGCCCCACCTGCGGGCGGCCCCGCGCGGCCAAGCGCCGCGCGGGTGCCTCGCCCGCGGTGCGGGGGCGACCCCGCGCGGCACCAGCCCGCGCGGGGCGCCCCACCTGCGGGCGGCCCCGCGCGGCCAGGCGCCGCGCGGGTGCCTCGCCCGCGGTGCGGGGGCGACCCCCGCGCGGCACCAGCCCGCGCGGGCGCCCCACCTGCGGGCGGCCCCGCGCGGCCAGGCGCCGCGCGGGTGCCTCGCCCGCGGTGCGGGGGCGACCCCGCGCGGGCACCAGCCCGCGCGGGCGCCCCACCTGCGGGCGGCCCCGCGCGGCCAGGCGCCGCGCGGGTGCCTCGCCCGCGGTGCGGGGGCGACCCCGCGCGGCACCAGCCCGCGCGGGCGCCCCACCTGCGGGCGGCCCCGCGCGGCCAGGCGCCGCGCGGGTGCCTCGCCCGCGGTGCGGGGGCGACCCCGCGCGGCACCAGCCCGCGCGGGCGCCCCACCTGCGGGCGGCCCCGCGCGGCCAAGCGCCGCGCGGGTGCCTCGCCCGCGGTGCGGGGCGGCCCCGCGCGGCACCAGCCCGCGCGGGCGCCCCACCTGCGGGCGGCCCCGCGCGGCCAGGCGCCGCGCGGGTGCCTCGCCCGCGGTGCGGGGCGGCCCCGCGCGGCATCAAGCGCCGCGCGGCGCCCCGTCCGCGGCCGGTCCGGCGGCGGCGGCGGTGTTCCCCGTGAAGACCCCACCCCGACACGCCTACACCACAAAACTAATAAAAACTCACCTTTGATCCGCCGAAAAAGAGAGGAAGAGGATCGTCCTAACGTTGCCCGGTTGATCCCGCGAGCAAGAACCTCCGTCCTTTCCTCGAAAGCCCCGCCGTCGGTCGTACAAGAGCGAAAAAGGGTTGGGTCCCCGTTTTATTCTCCTCTTTTTCCCTCTCGTGGTGTTTCTCAAAGAGAAACCCTAGCCGTCCTTCCCTCTCTCTTTTCCCCTCTCGTGGTGTCTCTTAAAGAGAAACCCTAGCCGTCCTTCCCTCTCTCTTTTTCCCTCTCGTGATGACTTTTAAAGGGAAACCCTAGCCGCCGAACGAAGGGACCTAGGAGGGAACACCTAAAACCCTAGATTCCTCAAAGGGTAAGAGAATAACTAATTAATAGGGACAGATCCAGCGGCTATAGTTACCTCGAGAAACGTGCCGATCGTCCGCACGGATTCCAGGGCGCCTAAGTGGGGTCCGAACTTCGGAAAATTATTCCGGGTGAACCGGGAGTCGGAATCTAAAACCGATCGCGCCCCCGTTCTCCATTTCGCGAGCCCTTCGGCCTAAAAATGTCCGCGAGCCCCGACGGATTCTCCGGAAAAACACCAAAAATTGTCCCTCAGTCGGGCAGTCGAAGAAAAAGGGGTAACGGGGAGGGTCACGGAAAAGTCAGGTCTTACAAAAATAGCCGAAAGGTAGGCTCAATCCGAAAGCCTCACTGAGTCCGTCCAATGCGTCCAATTGACGCATTGCGGGTCCAACACACCAATAATAGGTGTTCCACAATGTGGGTCATGGAGAAAGTTGCATGGGGATCGGGGCTACTACATCCTCCCCCACTAAAAAAAATGTTTCGTCTCCGAAACTAAAACACACCACAAACACGAAACCAACCCCACTAAATCTACCCGAAGTACGCCAACACAACCAAACAAGAAAGTAAAGGCCCACCATCAGGAACGTCATCAACTCCAACTCTCTATTTAGAAAATAGCTGAAAATAGCGAAAAGTCCGAAAATTCCGAAAGGCCAGTGCCTTCGTCCCAATCAAACAAAAACAGGTTCGGGCACTATCACCATTTCTAGAGTAGCCTTTCGAAGTTTTCATCCCGCTCGTAAGTTCCAGCGTAAAGGCGAGAAAAAGGAAGAGAACTATTGAAGCCGTTCCTGCTGTGGCGACAAAACGAATGCTACGATCTAACCAAGACCTCTAAGGACACAACCTCTAGTCCTAATCGTCACACCTGCTCAAGTGGTGGCGTCTCTCCATTGCCGCTTAAGCCATCACTGCAGGAAGGGTACTTCGGCAACCAGTGAAAATAAACTCCTCCTGCCCAACTCGTGGAAGGGTCACTGTTCTCATTCCACAATCAGTCGTTGCATGATATCGCGCCAACCAGTCCATTCCGTGTGCTCGGTCAGAGTCTTGAGGCTGCCACCAAACCGTCACGCCTACCGGTATAATCCCAAGTCTCAACTGTACTGATCGTGCTCCACAATCCTCCTCTACTCGCACGATACCGTCAAGAATCTAACCGCTAATGCATGTAGTGATAAACCTATCTCTTACCCGTACAGAGATGCACATGCTCTACTAACATATGCAGGAAAAAGCGGCGGTACCGAAATGGTCAAGCTCAGCTGGCTATATAAGTAAAATCATACTTGCGATGACACGATCCGCTGCCGGGGTGCCCTCCATCTGGGCTGCGTAAACCCGTCCACTGGGTACTGAAGGTCGTCGCCCCGTCTGTCCCGACATCGTGACCCAATCTATCTGACGGTGTACCTGAGGGGCTTCTGCTTCTTGAATAGGTAAGGGGGGTGCTGTAGCGATAGGTCGCACTGCCAAAATGGCTTGGGGGCAAGCTGCTCGGAAATGTCCTAACTCTCCACATCAGAAAGACCATCCCTGTCTCTGGTCACACTATGACGGTGGATGGGGCCCGCCAAAGATAACGCACCGCTCCTGTCGCTGTTGCCGATACTGTTGCTACTGATACTGCTGATACTGCGGCTGCTACGAGGGTCCACCAGATCTCTGGCGCCTCCGAAACCCACGATCCTCAAGGTGAAACCGTGGAGGTCTCGGCGGCTCCTGCCTACTCGTCTGTCCCCCGTCCTCAGGCACTGGGCGCTTAACACCCGAACTCCCACCTAGGGCCGTGTCCTGCTCAGTCATCACCTCATTCCCTCGTTCGACATAAAGGGCCTGCTCCATCGAGGCATCCAGACTCTGCAGTCTGTGCGAACGGACGAACTGATAAATATCCCGACGCAAACCTCGCTCAAACATATAGATCCGATTCGCCTCATCCCTGGCCGCGTGTGGTACACTGGCCAACAACCGGTTGAAATCCTCAATGTACACCAACACAGTACGGTCTCCCTGTCGGAGATTCTTCAACTCCTCCTCTAGCCTCTATCTGACACTCTCCGGGAAGAAGGCTCCAAGAAGAAGGCTGCAGAACTCCACCCAAGTGAGCAACTGAGTCCCATGCGGACCAACAGGCTGAACTCGCCACCACCATGCCTCGGCATTGTGCTCTAGAAAATTCGTCGCCAAAAAAATCTGAAACCTCTCCTCGATAAAAAGAGTCTCAAAGAGTCGCTACATCACTGTGATCCATGACTCTGCCTCCCACGGCTCCAAACTCCGCCCAGAGAAACAAGGCGGGTTGAGCTGGTGGAACCTCATCAAGCAATCAACAACCTCTCGCTGCTCTGTAATGGTCAACTATCCTACCATCCCGGACGGTTGTCTGCTGGCAATCGGCGCAACAGGGACTGCCGATGTCGCTGGTACAACAGGGGCTGCCACGGCTGGGTAAGAAGGTGCAGGGAAACTCTCAGGGGGTGCTGTGACAGGCTGCGCCCTCTGCTCAAACATGCGCATCATCTGGTCCATGGCCTCCTCCTGGCGTCGGGAAGCCTCCTCCTAACGTCGGAGAGCCTCCGACGTCTAGGCCATCTGAGCCCGAAGCTCCTGTACCTCACTTTGCCGACCCTGTGCTAACTCCTCCTGCTCAGGCTCATCGGAGGAGGAGGGCAGGGAACGCGTCCGCATCCTGCGTCGGGGAGGCATCGCGCTCACCTACAACAACATTCAAACATCAGGACAGAACAAATAATCGACCCAATCCAGCGAAATTCTAAAACATGTCATCCTTTCCACAACATTATGTTGTATGTAGCCAACATAATCACTTAGGAGAATAAACATGCCAATCATTCATCTCGTCCCTTGGGAGAGGTATAAAACTCAATAAGGACTCTCGCTATAAATCACGAATCTCACGTAGTCATCCTAAGATCCATCCACACGCCTAGGGTTTCTATGCCTATAATGACCTACAACCTAGGCTCTGATACCACTCTAATTTGTCACGCCCCGGGGTTGAAACTGCGACCCAGGCCTGCCAACAAATCCGCCGCCCATACGGGAAGCCCCGTATAGATGAAGCGTCAAACCTGCAAAGAGCAGGATACTATAGCTATACAGATATCAGAGCTGAAAAGTAAAGTACTGAAATAAGAAATAATACAACTCCAAAAGTACAAGTCTGAACCTCACTACAAAAGTCTCTCGAAAATAAAACTCTCAAAAATAACTAACAACAATAGTCCAGCAGACTGTATTACTAAGCTCCAAAAAAGGGAACAGCTATACTTCGAGGATGGGTTGGGAACTAGCTCACGACTCCCTCACATCGATCAGCAATAGAAGGATCAGCAACACCCGCTGAAGAATCTGTAAAACAAAGGAGAAAAAAGAGGGAGGGAGGGAGGGGGGGAAGAACCCCCAGCGGATGTGAGAACTACACCAACACGTAGTGTTCAGTGGGTACTGCCACCAAGCCCGACGGTCTGCCCACTAAGTCTACTAGAGGCTTAAGATAATAGGAAAACTATACTAATGTAAAGATAAGCTAGAAAGAAATCTATAGCTATCATGCCTCTATCTACAATGCTCAAGGGGTGATACAGATGAAATGATGCATCGACTCTAACCCAAATACTCAATCAACCCAATCACAGTGACTGCCACATGTGGTCCAGTCAAACCTGCGCCCACCTACTACCATTACATCCATGGAGGACTGGACTTACGTAGGGCGTTCGTGACTGCCAAAACTGGCCCTGCCAGAGGGACTGCATCGACAAGTCACGATAGCAAAGTAACAGGACTAGCTCCGGAGTGGCACTCGAGGGGCGCGACCCCACCGAGGAAAGTATCTGGGCATTTCTGTCGAGCTCTATCTGGCTCATGCAGGCTATAATCCAATCCATGATCAACAAGATCGACAGTACCCAAATCACCTCTCTAACTCACTAACAGGAAATACTCGAACAGTCAGGACCGCCGTCAACCCAACGGCTCCCTATGTAGGACATCAACTCAACATGCAAACTCACTAGCTGGTTATACTCCACAGCCGACGACAACAATGAAGGGTCCGAAAACCTCGAAAGACTAGAACCTACAACCCAAATCAAACAAGAATAGGCTCTAGGCATAGCCTCTCGTTGTTTTCGATCCAAAGAAAAAGGCAGCCCTTAGAATCCAGATCACTCGAGCTCTCTCGGGTGAAGAAGTTTACAGAAAAGGTGATATTTAATTTCAAAAACCATTTTGATTTAAGCAAACCCATTTTAATGAATTTTAGCTATTTTTGGAAAATTCGTTAGAAAAAACAAGTTTATTCCCAAATCCCGAATGACTAATGCCTTCGCCCAATCAGACAAGAACAGACTCCGGCGACCCTTCGACATTTGGAAGAAAAATATTGGTTTACTAAAATCATGTGTGTGAGGACCCGAATCCCCACTTAAAAGATTACTGATGGATTAGTGGTCTTTGGGAGTGTTTGTGCGCGTGTCGGGCCCTATAAATGGATTTATGGTGTAAATTGGGAGTAAGTTTGCATCACCGGAAGCCTTTGAAAAATTTTAGAAGTGGAATTGGGCAAAACGGACTTCGGATTTGGATTCAGCACGCGAAAACGATGAAAATGGACTGCTTACTTGTGTTTTTCGGAGCCCGGATGACCCGGCACGTATTTCGAGGCTGAGGTACTATTCCGGCGGCGGGCGGCGGCGGGCAGCGGCGGGCAGCGGCGGAGCGCGACGGCCAGGGTGCGCAGGCCGGCGCGCGGTGCACGGGTGCGCCTTGCCATGTGGCATCTTTTCACTGGTCCCCTGTGGACACGTGGCAGCCTTGTAGTGGCCGGTGCAGTGCACCGGGACCACGGAGCAGGCTGGACCGCCACGGGGCGCGTGCCTGGCAGGGTGCGCAGGCGGCGCTGGCGCGCGCACGTGCGCGCGCCAGGCGCGCGTTGACTGGGTGCTGGGCCACGCGTCACCCTCCGGTGCAGGCCACGTGTCGTGCAGAGGGTGGTCAAGGTTGTTGTGCGCTGTTTGGCGGGCTACGTGGAGGCCCGTGAGGGATTCGGGCGCGCACAGTGTTGGGCCGGGCCCAACACTGTAGCGGCCCGAATTCTCCGAGCGCCCGAAAGAGGGGATATAACGGGTATTTTTGGATTTGTTTTCTTTGGCCTATTTAAAGGATCTGAGCTGCCTTGTTCTCCCCTTTTGCCGCGTTTCCCAGCTTCCCCTCACCCCGAGCCCTTAAGCAAAGTTGCTCCCCTTCGAGTTTTGCATCTTCTGGAGGATTTCTAGGATTTTTCGTGGCACGGACTTTGAGGTTCCCATTTTCTTCGGCGCGTCGCGACATTCCTTCGCCGGTGTTTCTTCCGTCGTGTTTCGGTGCGCGAGCTCCCCCGGCTTACTCCGACCACCTTTTCGAGCGATTTCTTCGTCGCTGGATCCGCGATGGACAGAGCTACAATCTAGGTATTTTCTGCATCCCCTAGTTTCACGCTTTTCGAGGAGTTTTTCCATGCTTACTGGGACTTTTGTTGCTGTGAGGATTTCGGGGACAGCTGGATTGCTGCGTGGAGTTCTCCGCGCTCGAGCGTCGGATCGAGACGAGCCTAACACTTTTTGCATCTACTCGTCGTGTGGATTATCATAGTATTTTTCTGGGATTTTTCTGAGGCTTGCCCGGAGGTTTAATTTTCTCCCTTAACTGTGCATGGAATTACAGATGTGTTGTTGTGAGGTTGTTAGCACCCTCTGTTGTGGAATTTGTAACTCGGCCTACGGGGCTCGAAATTGGACGTATAGGTACCCGTTTCGAAGGTCTCGACGTGATGATCGCAGCAGTATTTTTGTTGGATTTTTCCGAGTCCGTTCTGTAGGTAGAAATTTCACATCTTTGAGGCTGTTTTCGCAGATTGTGTATACTTGGAATATTTTGGATTAAGTGTAACGTTGGACCATATTGTTGTACCCAGGGGTGTTTGCAAGTGTTGCTGGACCCATTGGATCTGGAGACTTTGATTTCGGGGTATTTTCAGCGGTGGGACTTTGGACAGATAGTGCCTTCAGGTGGGTGGCCTTGTCTCCAAGTTTGATGGACTGGACATTAAATCTGCTATAGTAGGACCATGCATGATAGTGGATTCTTGTGTAGCATGCTAGAATGTAGGAATTGTTATTCCTTGTATTGATCTTATGATCTCATTTGCTTCCTACCACCTGTTAAATTATAGTTATTGGAACTTGACCTAGCACCCCCGCCATATGTTGCATGTGTAACCAGACTAGTAGGAAACCCTCATCTGGGCTAGGTTTATTTATGCGTTAGACATCCACACTATTCTTCTATTCTTGGACAGAGTGTCTTCCTCGCCCGGGTAGTGGGCCGAGTGGTCGGGACTTCCTTTTAATGTGGGATGCATTTACACTCGTGCTTGGGAGCAGAGTGGAGTCTGGTAGATATAGTTGGTCGCTTATCTGTGCCGGGAGCCGTTTGGGTAAACGGTAGTCCAGGGAGGTCTTGTTTTTCCTTTTTTGTTGTCGCCACTGTGATAGTGGCAGTTGTGTACCAGTGTTAGCAGGACCTTGAACCCAGAACCCATTTCAACATACACATGATTTTAGTCTACCAATGTTTTCTTCCAAGCATCGAAGGGCCGCTGGAGTCTGTTCTTGTTTGATTGGACAAAGGCATCAGTCCTTCGGGGTTTGGGAATAAATACTTGTTTTATAGCTGTTTTTCCTAAACGAACTAAAAATCATTAAATATGGATTTCTTCTAGATCAAAATGGCTTTCAGAGATAACTGTCACCTTTTTTATTACAACCTCCTCACCCGAGAGAGTTTGGGTGATCTGGGTTCTAGGGGCCGTTTCTTTGTCGGGACGAAAGCCACGGGGGTCGAGTATGGAACCTATTCTTGTTCATAGGGTTGTAGGTGCTGGTCTCCCAGAACTTTCGAACTCTAGTTGGTGTCTTCTGCGGGTTGTACCGAGGTTGTCGTGTTCCCGAACTGTAAGGCGGCCGGGAACTTCGATAGGCGGAGCCTAGAGTCTGTTCTTTTTTTATAGGGTTCTAAGCACCGACCTATCGGGTTTTCCAAACCCTTACGGTGTCGGTCCTTCCTGTGTTATCTGTGAGTTTGTTGTTCTGTCGCGGGGAGCCGTTGTGTAGACGGTGATCCTGGGCCGTCGGGTATCTTCTGGACTGTGTTGTTGGGAACCGTCGGGATTGACGGTGGTCCCGGGTCGTTGAGTGTTGTCCGACCTGTTTTGTTAGCTCTGAGTTGTGGGTCGATCCTGGCTGTGGAGTATCTCCAGCCAGTGTGTTTGTGCTGTGAGCTGTTGGAGAGGCTAGTGTCTCGTGTTCGTGAGAGCTGATCAGCTGAGTCGTCGAGAGTGTTCCGACCGTTGTGCGAGATGTTTGAGGATTCTGAGTCTTTTCGTTCAAAGCGTGAGCGTAGATTTTGGACTATAGCCTGCAGTGCCACCTGAGCTCGACAGAGTACGCGGATACCTTTGTCCTCTTTGGGGACGCTCCCCTCAAGTGCCACGTCCGGGGTGGGTTTGCACTTTGGTATCGTGACTTGTCGACGCCGTCCCTCTGACTGGACCAGTTTTGGAAGTTACGGACGCTGTCCCTCTGACTGGGCCAGTTTTGGTAGTTACGGACGCAGTCCCTCTGGCTGGGCCAGTTTTGGCAGCTACGGACGCCCTACGTAAGTCCGGTCCACCGGGATGTAACGGCAGTAGGTAAGCGCAGGTTTGACTAGACCCGAGGAGGCAGTCAGATAGATTGGGTGATCTGAGTTGAGGGTTAGTAGATGCACCATGTTATCATATGTTCCATTTTTTGAGCATCTAGATAGGGGCATAGTAGCTGTAGGGTTATTCATTTCTAGCTCTTTCCTTCAGTATTTCATTTGTTGTAGCATGCCTCTAGTAGACTTAGTGGGCAGACCGTTGGGCTTGTTGGCGGCACCCACTAAGAACTACTGTGGGATGTAGTTCTCACACCCGTCGTGGTGTCTTTATCCCCTGGGACGTCTGCTCCTGTTCCTGTTGCTCCAGTTGCTGTTTCTTCTGACCGAGGCGAGGGAGTCGCGAGCTAGTTCCCTACCCGTCGTTGGAGTGTAGCGGTACCCCTTCGGAGGAGAGCTTCAGTAGATTGTTATTTTTTCTCTGTTGAGAGACCTTTGTAGTGAGGTATAGAGTTGTATTTTTACTTTACAGTTATGGAGAGACTGATGTATTGAGAGCCTGTACACTGATATATTTATTGGAGATATCTCCCTGTTGAGTTCTGAGTTTTGTATCAGAGGACTTGTATATGATCGTATTTGGGAGATGGACATTGTATGTTTATTTCCAGTTGTACAGCAGATTATTTTACTTTCAGCTCTGATATCTGTATAGTATAGTTGATTTTTTGCAGGTTAGTCACTTCGTCTATACGGGGCTTCCCGTATGGGCGGCGGATCTGTTGGTGAGCCCGGATCGCAGTTTCGACGCCGGGGCGTGACAGATTAGAGTGGTGTCAGAGCCAAGGTTGTAGGTCATTGTGGACTTAGAAACCCTAGGCTTGTGGTTGGACATTAGGATGACTACGTGAGAGTCGTGACTTTTAGCGAGAGTCCTGATTGAGTTTTATACCTCTCCCAAGAGATGGGATGAGTGATTGGCATGTTTATTCTCCTAAGCGATTATGTTGGCTGCAGACAACATAATGCTATAGAATGGATGACATATCTTAGACTTTTGCTGGATTGGGTCGTATGGTTGTTGTGTCCTGATGTTTTTTATTGTGCAGTGGACTACGATGCCCCTGAGACGTCATGTAGCGAAGAGGGCACATCCCGCATCTGATGAGTAACCCGAGCAGCAAGAGGCAGAGCTATCAGTGCAGAGCGAGACCCAGGAGTTATGGATCCAGATGGCACAGTTGTCGGAGGCTCTCCGATGCCAGGAGGAGGCCATGGAACGTTTGATGCGCCTGTTGGAGAAGAAAGCACGGCCAGTTGCAGTGCCGCTTGAGTGTCCTCCAGCACTTTCTTCCTATGCAGTGGCATCTCCAGTTGTACCAGTGGCACCGATAGAGCGAGCGGCCCCCTCCGTTCCGACGAGTAGTGCCGAGGCACCGAGGCAGGGTGAATAATGGATAATAGATGAGCTTTGGGACATCATTGATCGATGGAGCCAGTCCCGGCAGTCTGAACCATCCCGATTCATAGGTTTGAGTTGGAGCCTTTGTAGGAAGAACTGGGGTTGGTGGTGATGGAGAGACTATCTGAGAGCCTCCCTGTGCTAGGGAGTTTATACAGTTGTTGAACTGCGCGCTCCAGGTTTCGAGGGACGAGGCGCATAGGATATGTTTGACTGAGAGTGGATTACGCCAGGATACCTTTCAGTTTAGTTGGTCCCTCCGTTACGGATTATTGACGCTTCGATGGAGTAGGCGTGGTGTATGGAGCGTGGCGCTACAGTTCCTTTGGATAGGGATCTGCCGCCAGAGGCAAGTTCTGGATTTTGGTGTTTCGTGCCGGGTGATGGAGGATAGATCGGTCGGCAGAGACATTTCTGATTTCTTTTCCAGGGTAGCAGATTTCTGAGATGCCAGAGATCGGGTGGACCCCGATGGCAGCATCAGCATCTACATCAGAGTGGCGCGGCGGTAGCATGGATTGGTTATCTACGGAGGACCGCATTTGTCACCCCAGTGTGAGCAGAGGCAGAGACCGTGCTCCCTATGTGGATAGTCTAGATATTTTCTGACAGACTGGACGTTGACGTCGAGGCAGACTGAGCGACGACCACCTGCATTGAGCGGATGAGTCTGTGCCGCCCGGTTGGAGGGCGCCACAACTACGAATCGGGTTGTCACCGGCATGATTTCCTTACAGCAGTCTGAGTTAGTGTGTTTTTGGTTTTCCTATCTGGACTGGAGGTAGAGTTGTTACCACGTGCACTAGAGGTACATGTTCCGGTTAGTGTTGGGCATGTGGGGGAGCCTTGTGGATTGTGTCCAGTACAGTTGAGACTTGGGACTTCACCGGCAGGTGTGATGATTCAAGGACAGCTCTAAGACTTGGATTGAGCACACAGGTTGGACCGATTAGTGCGGTGCCATGCTACGACTGATAATGGAATGAGAGCAGTTATGCTTCTGCGAGTGGGACAGGAGGAGTTCATTTTTCTCGAGTTGCCGGCGTATCCTTCCAGTAGCATTGGTTTCAGCGGCTTTGGACAGACGCCACCTCGGGAGCAGATGTGATGTTTAGGACTAGAGGTTGTGTCCTTAGGATTCTCGGTTAGTGGTAGCTTTCGTTTTGTAGCCACAGCAGGAACAGCACCAACACTTCTCTCCCTTTTCTTGCCTTTGTGCTGAAATTTACGAACAGGACGAAAACTTCGAAAGACTGCTCCAGAAATGGAGACGGTGCCCGAACCTGTTCTTGTTTGATTGGGGCGAAGGCACTGGTCCTTTCGGAATTTTTGGACTTTTCGTTAATTTCAACCGTTTTCTAAATTGAGAGTTGGGGTTGACGACCTTCCTGCTGGTCTCCCAGAACTTTCGAACCCTGGTTGGTGTCTTTTGCGGGTCGTACCGAGGTTGTCGTGTTCCCGAACTGTAAGGGGACCGGGAACTTCGATAGGCGGAGCCTAGAGTCTGTTCTTGTTTGATAGGGTTCTAAGCACCGACCTATCGGGTTTACCAAACCCTTATGGTGTCGGTCCATTGTAGTGATTCGGCTTTTACGGCTAATTGTGACTCACATATTAATTATTTATGCCCTTAAGTGAATAAAATTATTTAATGTTTGAAACTCGGTCAGTGTTCGGTGCGGGTATTTTTCCGTTGAAGGGCTCGGAAAACGAAGACCGATGGTGCGATCGGATCGGGAATCCGATGTACGGATCTCCCGGAATGGGGTTTCTAAGATCGCGATGACTTAAGATGTGCATCAAAATCCGCGTAAAATATCCGGCATGCTTTTTAGGGGAATTTGGATATTCCGTGCGATTAATTAATTAAGGGATTAATTAATCGGTTACGTGAAATTAAATTTGGGGTTTTTATTTCCTATGATTAATTACTTTGGAAAATTAATTAATCGGCGACTAGGATTTAAAAGGGGTTGAATTAATACGTACAAAAGAAAGGAGAAAACCCTAGCCGAAAAGGAAGAACGCGAAAGAGAAAGAAAAGAAAAAGACGGAACCCTAGCCGAAGGAAAGAAAGGAGAAAATGAAGGAAACGAAGGAGTCCGATCACCCCGAACAACGAGCCGGAGACAAGAGCGCGATCGAACGACTTCCCCGTGGATTAATCTGGTGAGTGAATCCTCGTTGTGGTTTTTCGGGATCTTCTTTTACGTTTTTGTTTAGGGTTTCGGTCGTATCCGTCATCTCTGCCGCCGCCGCCGTCGTTGCGCAAGTTAGGGCACGACACGGGCGGCGGAGACGCGCGATACCGCTAGGGCATCGCGCGGGCGGCAACCGTGGGAGCGCACGGGCACCGCGCGGATCGTACCCGCGCGGGCACCGTGCGGGCGCCGCGCGGGCATCGCGCGGCCGCCGCGCGGGTCGCACCCGCGGGGGCACCGCGCGGGGCGCCGCACGGGCACCGCGCGGCCGCCGCGCGGGATTTGCACCCGCGCGGGGCACCGAGCGGGCACCGCGCGGGGCACCGAGCGGGCACCGCGCGGGCCCGCACCCGCGCGGGCGCTGCACGGGCACCGCGCGGCCGCCGCGCGGGATTTGCACCCGCGCGGGGCACCGAGCGAGCGCCGCGCGGGCCCGTACCCGCGCGGGCCCGCACGGGCACCGCGCGACCGCCGCGCGGGATTTGCACCCGCGCGGGGCACCGAGCGGGCGCCGCGCGGGCCGCACCCGTGTGGGCGCCGCGCGGACCACACCCGCGCGGGCGCTGCCCGCGGAGGGCCGCCACATGGGTTCGGGCGGCGCGGGGCTCCGGCAGGCGGCGACGGCTGCGCGGGGGAAATCCGTTGATCGACGGGTTTGACGGTTTCCTTGGGTTTCCGTCGGACGGGTAATGTCGGGCTTTCGTTTTGTAGAATTAGTGCGTGGCTCTTACTTTGGTTACCCTTATGGACTCTTCTTAGGTCCAGATACGCAACGGGAGTGTGCGAAAGATCCGGGTGCTCCGTTTGCCTCGCAACCAGGTGGGTACCCTTGCTATAAGTGCAACGAGTGCAGTAAGTGCACCATATCATCGTAAAAGGCTCGTTAACTTGTCTAATAAAGAAGATGGACTATTATACCTTCGCATGAATACTTTTATTTAATAATTGTGGCGGCTGCGGTCGCGGGGCTTATCACACGCCGACACCGGCAATTTCGGTTTTGGATGCTGCACGTACACAGGCGGATTGGCCTCCGCATGGGTGTACTTTTCCGGAGAAGTGGTCCGAGTGACCTGTGTGCCCCACGTGTATGGGGTGGGGACCTCTTCACGACAGCTAAGGAGCCGCACTAGCTCCGTGAAGGGGTTAAAAGCATCATGGGGGTAATGTGACTGTGCACGAGGGGAGACTTCCGTCTCTCCGACAGGTACTCTGGGGATGGAGCCCAGCTTATTTTGTAACAGGGTTTTAGCGAAAGGTTCCGGTATAATCGGTTTGTTTTTGATTCAACGTTAATTGTTAAGACATCTGCTTTATTTGTCACTGACTTTACCCACTCCGTGACACGTTTGACTAGGGACATTAGTCGGGATGCTGGTGAGACTGCGTCGAGAGGACAGTAGTCGTAGGAGGCTTTTTACTCGTTGCTCCTTGGATTTATCTCAGTTCTTTCTTAACTACTGTTAGTTTAAATTGCATCTGTGGATCATATTAGTTATAGTTAGCACTGTGGATTGGATGTACTATTACGGTTTAGACATACTTTCGTGATTTCGGGCGCGGCATGTTTTTATCATCATAAAAATGATTGCGAAAACGTTTTCAAAAGCAGAGTGCCGTGTGGGCACAGATTTTGTAAACCTCTGGATTTATCCTTTCCAAACGATGTTGCCGCTCTCTTGTTGGATGTGTAATTGTTTTAAAAATTGGGTGTCGGGTGGACACCGTTTGCAAAACCGTAGGTAATTACTTCTCCTGCTCTAGGTTTGATGACGGATGTATGGTTGATGGTTGGTATTGTAAATGGGACGCCGTGCATATACAAAGGAGACTCTGTCCGATTGCAGAGTGAATTTGTGTATGTGGCGGTCTGTCGTGCACCAGGGTCGAGGTTGATCTTCACGTGTGAAGAAAAAAAATATATAATACACGTTTTTCCGCTTATACTAAGACCTCCCGAGGCGTGACAGATTATATGGTATCAGAGAAAACAACCATAACCACAGTAGTCGGAGATCCACATCCACAGTGTATGATGCCACAAGCAAATTGGGACACGAGATAACCAAGGAATAGGTGTGGTAGTACGTGAGAGTACGGGGAAATGGGGTTTAATATAAGTGCGTTGTAAGTCAAGGTGCTAGGGTGATAATGATAGAGTTAACGCGACTTCTTTGTTTACAGCGAACGACGACCAGGGTTCGGCTACCGAGCGCTAACTCTTTTAAACGGACAGGATGGATCCCGCAGCCGCAGCCAATCGCTTGCTCCGAAACCAGGTACGTGACGTGGCAGGGCAACTGTTAACTCTCACTGAGCGCCTATGCCTACTAACTCAAGACTTCGAGGGTATCGACCGCACCCAGCGAGACGCCAGGGACGACGCCTACCGGGGAATGCCGCCGGCAGGTTACCCCACTTTCCAAGAGGCGGTCGGCCTGGCCATGCAGGCTGAGCGGGAACTCGCCGAGGCTCGAGCTCGGCAGGGTCACCCCAGTTTCCATTGGGGTCAAAGATTTCACCACCCCGGTCTGACGGGGGGCCCCTCCAAGAACGAACGGGCGCCTAAACGCCCAAGGACAGAATGGAATGCGGGGCAAACAACAAAGAGGGGACCCAAACCACAATGGAAGCCATGCGTCATATGTGACGGTGCACACCGACTTATGAGCTGCCCCTGGAGGGACGACCACTGTTTCAAGTGCGGCAAGCCGGGTCACTCACGCTTCTCGTGCCCCCGGAAGCCGGCTGTCACTAGACCCCCGGCGCCGCGACCCAATGAAACAAAGAAAGTTGCAGCTCCCGTTCAGCGAAAAGACCTGCCCAGCGACCAGCACTCCACAGACTCCTCAGACACTAAGTCCCTACCCCAACACGCCGTGCGACGCTGGCCCGAGGGCTGTGGATGGATCCCCCGGACTACTACAGTGGAGGACGCGACGTCCCAGAACAAGTAACAACAGGTAACTTCTGTCTTGTCTTAGTTTAAGGACACCGGTTACACCTTAGCCTGCTACCCCCCCCCCCCCGTCAGACCATCTCTCTACCCTTATTGCCTTATCCCTTCCCTTCTCCCTGACGTGCCTAGCGCGACTTAGGGAGGAAACCCGTAGGAAATTGTCGAACCCTTCCCAGCCTGCGCGCGCGGGCGGGATTCGGGCACAGGAGGCCCCTGGTGTTCCTGGCAAGGGTTTTGGGTTATGTAAGGGTTAATTAGGACCCACCCCTCCACCTAGCGATTAAGGACCCAAGAGATCGTTTGGTCGCGTGGGTCCATAATCTAGGTTAGGCACGACATCCCAGTCGTAAGGGATTTACCGTAGGTATTTTCGGCGGAACTCCCTGGGATGCCGCCCGAACGAGAAGTTGACTTCCCTATTGAACTACTCCCGGGCACCAAGCCCATCACCAAGGCACCGTACAGGATGGCCTTCGCTGATTTGAAAGAACTCAAGGCACAGCTGGAGGACCTTTTGGATAAAGGTTTTATCAGACCAAGCGCGTCACCATGGGGCGCGCCCGTCCTGTTCGTGAGGAAGAAGGACGGAAGCCTCCGGTTGTGCATAGATTACCGGGAAATAAACAAGGCCACCATTAAGAATAAGTACCCCCTGCCAAGGATCGACGACCTAATCGACCAACTGCAAGGGGCAACGGTGTTTTCAAAGATTGATCTGCAGTCAGGCTATCATCAGCTCGGGGTTAAAGGGGAGGACGTCCCCAAGACGGCCTTCCGGACTCGCTATGGCCACTACGAATTTACAGTGATGCCTTTCGGGCTCACTAACGCCGCGGCAGTATTCATGGACATGATGAATAGGGTGTTCAAACCCTTCCTGGATTTATTCGTGGTGGTCTTCATCGACGATATCCTCATCTATTCCCGTACAGATGAGGAACATGAAGAACATCTGCGCACAGTCCTCCAGACCTTACGGGAACAGAAACTCTATGCCAAACTCAAAAAGTGTGAGTTTTGGCTCCGTAAGGTGGATTTCTTGGGGCACGTAGTCTCGGCGTCCGGAGTCGCGGTGGACCCAAGGAAGATAGACTCGGTGACGGACTGGCCCCGACCGACAACGGTGACGGAGGTTCGAAGCTTCCTGGGATTAGCCGGGTATTACCGGCGCTTCGTGGAGGGCTTCTCTAAGATAGCCACCCCCTTGAATCATTTAACTCGAAAGGGGGAGAAGTTTATCTAGACGGATCAGTGCCAGAAGAGTTTTGAGGAGCTCAAGGATAGATTGACGCGGGTCCCGATTCTCGCCTTACCAGAACCGGGGGAGGGTTATGAAGTATTTTGCGAAGCGTCGCGGAACGGACTGGGAGGAGTTCTTATGCAACGGGGAAGGGTTATAGCCTATGCGTCAAGGCAACTCAAGGATTATGAGCGGAATTACCCCGTGCATGATTTGGAGCTCGCAGCGGTTGTGTTCGTCCTCAAGCTATGTCCTCAAGCTATGGAGACATTACTTGTATGGAGCACACTGCAACGTGTACTCAGATCATAAGAGTCTCAAGTACCTCTTCACCCAAAAGGAGCTAAACTTGCGACAAAGGCGGTGGCTCGAGCTACTGAAAGACTACGACATGACGATCCACTATCATCCGGGAAAAGCAAATGTGGTAGCCGACGCATTGAGTCGCAAGGGGCAGGCCGAGGAAGCAGGTGTAGATGCTATCACCTAGCAAGAATGTCTGATTGCAGAATTTTCGCGGTTAAGACTGGAGGTGGTACCGGCGGGCACGGTCGCACAACTTCTGGCTCTAGTGGTCAGGCCCACCCTGCTGGACAGGATTCTTGAAGGGCCGTCGACCGATGACCAACTCCAGCTGGTACGAGGCAGGATAACCGCCGACCAGGAGGGTGATTACGCAGTAAGCTCCGATGGCACGATACGGTTTGAGGACGAATCTGTGTGCCGGATCTACCGGAGCTCTGTAAGACCCGGCCTTTCCTTAACCCTTCTTGTCACCCCTCTCCTTGTAATGTCCGACCGAGGGCCTTATTTTTGGTGTTTTTCATGACAGACCGTCGGGGCCTGCAGATAATTTTAGGCGGTAGAGCTCGCGGAGCGGAGCGCGCGGGCGCGATCGGTTTCAGTTTCCGACTCCCGGATTGATCAGAATTAATTTTTGAAGTTCGGACCCCCCGTAGGCGCTCCGAGATCCGCGCAGGCGACTTGTACGACTCCCGAGGTAATCCGAACCCTCTTTTTTAATTCCCTTTAGGCTGGCTAGTGACGTAGAAAATTGAGGGTTTTAACACTCGGTTTGACCCGGTTGTGTTAGGTAAGACGAGTTGATTTAAAGGCGTGCAGATCTAGGGTTTCCCACCACCTATGCGTTTTGAACGTTCAAGCAAGGAAGAGGAACCCTAGTTTTCCCCGTTTGCGATCCAAGGTGCGGCGCAAAACTCTTCGGGGATCTTCGGGCGAAGGCGGGCAATCTCTCTACCTCCCCTTTCCCTCGCGAATCAAGGTACATTTTTACGAGTTCTTGATTTTGTAGTTTTTGAGGGGGGATGCTCGTGAATTGGGTTGTGGCGATCGGGGCCGCCGCCGCCGCCGCGCGGGGCGCCTGCCGGAGGGGCGCCGCGCGGCAGGCGCGCCGCGCGGGCACCGCCCGCAGGCAGGCACCGCGCGGGCGGGGGCCGCGCGGGCCGCCTGCAGGTGGGGCGCCGCGCGGCTGGCGCGCTCCGCGGGCACCCGCCCGCAGGCAGGCACCGCGCGGGCAGGGGACACGCGGGCCGCCTGCTGGCGGGGCGCCGCGCGGCAGGCGCGCTGCGCGGGCACCCACCCGCAGGCAGGCACCGCGCGGGCCGGGGGCCGCGCGGGCCGCCTGCAGGCGGGGCGCCGCGCGGCAGGCGCGCTGCGCTGGCACCCGCCCGCAGGCAGGCACCGCGCGGGCAGGGGCCGCGCGGGCCGCCTGCAGGCGGGGCGCCGCGCGGCAGGTGCGCTGCGCGGGCACCCGCCCGCAGGCAGGCACCGCGCGGGCAGGGGCCGCGCGGGCCGCCTACAGGCGGGGCGCCGTGCGGCAGGCGCGCTGCGCGGGCACCCGCCCGCAGGCAGGCAACGCGCGGGCTGGGGCCGCGCGGGCCGCCTACAGGCGGGGCGCCGCGCGGCAGGCGCGCTGCGCGGGAACCCGCCCGCAGGCAGGCACCGCGCGGGCTGGGGCCGCAAGGGCCGCCTGCCGGCTGGGTGCCGCGCGGCAGGCGCGCTGCGCGGGCACCCGCCCGCAGGCAGGCACCGCGCGGATAGGCGCCGCGCGGCAGGCACGCTGCGCGGGCACCCGCCCGCAGGCAGGCACCGCGCGGACTAGGACCGCGCGGGCCGCCTGCAGGCGGGGCGCCGCGCGGCAGGCGCGCTGCACGGGCACCCGCCCGCAGGCAGTCACCGCGCAGGCAGATGCCGCGCGGGCCGCCTGCAGGCGGGGCGCCGCGAGACGGGCGCGCCGCGCGGGCACTGCCCACGGGAGGGCACCGCGCGGGCTGGGGCCGCGTGGGCCACCCGCAGGCCGCATGCCGCGCGGCAAGCGCGCCGTCTGTCCGTTGCAACGGGTCGGGGCCGTTGGGGCGATGGGCGGACGAAGGGCGCACCGCACGGGGTGGTGCCGTGCGAGGGGACTCCGCCGCACGAAGTCCGGGGTTGCGTCCATCGTCTGGGTCCTGTTGGGTGTCGGTGTGGTTTCGTTTTCCTTAGTCTTGACATGCCCTTGTACCTTTAGGAGTGCGGTACGTCGTCGGCGACGGGCGTACAGACGCGGACGAGTCGAGCGCGGGACGACACACACGAGGTGGGTACATTCCCGGGGATTGTGGGAATAGGAACTTAATGATAGAAATAGTATGTTTGGGGCAAAGGTGAATAGTAAGTCTCCTCCTGTTTATGTACTAACCCTGTTATATTATTTTACCTGCTGTCGATCTGAGGCTCTTATTTTGCTACACGCACACTGGCAGTTTGGCCACCGCAAGGGTGTGCTTTTCCGGAAAAGTGGTACGTTGACCCGTGTACCCCACGCGACGGTGGCGTTCGGAATAGGGGCCCTCATGGGTGGAGGGTGTGAGCGGTGATGCCGAGGCAGGTGCTCGGCGGCCGAAGCAGGTGCTCGGCGGGGGACACCTGGGTAGGGGCTCGGTGCGGTGGTCGGGAAAGGTGCCCGGTGTTATTTTGGTACAGGGTGGGATTATCGCTGACGGTTTATGAGAGGGACGGATTGCTCCGGTTATTGTGGTTTGCTATGCCTTAGTTCTTTGTGCTTATCATACTATTTCCAGTCACTGACTTCCCACTTCGTGACAGGTTCTTCCAGGGGTCAGTGCTAGGGCACCGGTGAGGCCGCGAGAGTGCTGTTCTGACGCTAATCGACTTCAGATACAGTGACTATTATTTCCCTCTTTCCTTTATTACTCATGTTAGTTAGTTGTGGATTGCGACACCCCCGTGGGGTCGAAGTGGATGTTGTCTTTTCCTTTTCTTATGAGCGAATGAATGTTATATCTTTTCTTACTTGGCCATTTTAAACAATGAAAAGCAAAGAAAACCGTTTGCGAAAACCGTTTTTAAAACGTGGGTGTCGTGTGGGCACCGGATTTTAAAACCTTGTGGAATTTATGTGTTTTCAAACTATTTTCACAAAATTCGGCATCGGGTGGGTGCCGTTTTCAAAACCCTATGGATTTATGTGGCTTTGAAACAGTTTTTCCAAAACGATGGCATCGTGTGGATGCCGCTTTCAAAACCTTGTGATTATTTATCCTTTCAAATCGACGGCCTCTATGTTATAGGTTGATACTAGTAGATCATGTGAGTTGTTTGGTTGTATGTGTGCGAGACCCCAACTGATGTGGTTAAAGACTGTATGTGTTACGCCTTGAGAGACACTTTGTAGTTGAGACGCCGTGCATATACAAAGGAGACTCTGCCCGTTTGCAGAGTGGATTTGTATATGCGGCGGGTCTGGACACGCGCCGGGGAGTAATGATTTACAAAAAAAAAAAGTATGGCTGAATTAGGGGCATCGGTGGCTCCTCTTCCGCGCGATTCGAACCCCCGGGGCGTGACAGATTAAGATGGTATCAGAGAGGTAAGTTTTAACCACAATAGTCGGGGCCCAACATCCACGGGGCGCAACACTCTAACTACTGATTTATAAAGTGAACACGGGATTGACAAATAGAACGCGAGTGCGTGTGGAGAGGGAACTAAGTAGAATCTTGTTTGGTGCCAGATTCCCTAGGCAGATCAAATGGTTCCCTAGACGTGTTGAGATTGATGAGTCTTCTTTGTATGCACAGATACAATAGCAGCCCGGCTCAGTGGGCGACGGCCGACGGAAATGAACACTGCATCCGAAGTGAACCGCTTACTGCGCAACCAGCTGCGCGACGTGGCAGGGCAGCTGCTGACCCTCACGAAGCGCTTGTGCATGCTGACGCAGGAGCTTGAGGGTGTCGACTACTCCCAGCGCAGCACCTGGGACGATGCCCCTCGCAGGATGCCACCGGCAGATTTTCCCACCTATCGTGACGCAGTCAACTTGGCTTTGCGCGCTGAGCAAGAACTGGCTCGGCAGGGAGACCCCTACCCGAGGGGCCGGGCGACTAAACGCCCGAGGACAGGACCGGAATCGGGGCAAACGACGAATGAGGGGCCTGAACCACCGCAGCCGTGTATCATTTGCGGTAGTGCGCATCGGATGATGGGGTGCCCTTGGCGGAACGAACACTGCTTCCGATGTGACAAACCGGGTCACACACGTCACGCGTGCCCCCGGGGGCCGGCTATCACGAGACCCCCGGCGCCGCGACCTGACGAAATAGAGAAAGCTGCCACCCCATCCTGCCAGGGAGCCCCAAACAAAGCAGCCGGACGAACCAACGCCTGAAGACAACACGGAAGGGCAGGCAAGTGCCAACAGGAAGCCCAGAACCGCTACAAGGGCCCTGCGTTATCTGCGGAAAAGCGCATCGAGTGACGGACTGCATATGGAGGTACTCCCACTGTAATGGTTGCGGCAAACCGGATCACACTCGCGCTTCTTGTCCACTGGAACTAGCCGCTATAGCCGCAGCACCACAGCCGGAAGGAAGAGAGGAGATTGTAGCCCCCGACCCACAGAGGGACCAACCCGACGGCCTGCGCATGGCGGATTGGCACGTTACTAGGTCCCTACCCTACCGCACCGTACGTCGCTGGCCCAAGGGTTGTGGGCGGGCTCCCCCAGCCGCTCCGGCGGATGGCGTGACGTCCAGAACGGGATATGACAGGTATTACTTATACTTTTCTCTATTAGTTAGGAATACTCGAACCGGAGCAATCCACCCCTGCTTAACCCCTCATGTCTATAGGCTTTGATTGAGATATATGTGAATACTTTTATGCTTTTACTGTGGGACCATGCACTTGATTGAATATCTTCTTAGAATTTGGGTGAGGTTCCGTTAAAGGTTGTCGGTGTAGCGCTTGGGGCCGACAGTCACGGCAATCTTTAAGCGGTAGTTGACTGCTTGAAGTTCCAAGCGAGTCTCCGGGAACGGACTTACCGGAACTTGTAAACTTAGCTTGTAGGAACGCCTTCTGCTCGCTTTTCTTTGTTGCGGGCAAGGAGCTCGGTAGAAGGCAGTCGAGTAGCGTTCACGAGTACCGTATGGATCTCGACACGAGAAGGACAAATCTCCTCTACCTCGGATAGATGACCTACGCGATCAACTACAAGGAGAAACAGCGTTCCCAAAGAATGATCTGCGGTCCGGCTATCGCCAGCCTAGAGTCCGGGGTAATGACATACTGAAAACATACCTGCGAGCTCGAAATAGTCAACATAAGTTTACAGTTGTACCGTTTAGACTCGTTAATGCACCAGCGGTGCTCATGGGCATGATGAATAGGATATTCAAGCCCTTCTTAGACCAGTCGGTGATGGCCTTTTAGTGGACGTTCCGATCTACTCTCACACAGACAAGGGGTATGGGGAACACTTGCGAGTAATCCCCCAGACCCTCCGGGGTCAGAAACCATATGCCAAAACTTATAAAGTGTGAGTTATGGTCCGCAAGGGGGACTTTTTGAGGCATATCGTTTCGGTGTATGGAATTGCAGTGGATCCAAGGAGGATTGGATCAGGGATCAACTGGGCTCGACCAACAGAGATGATGGAAATCCGAAGCTTCTTAGGACGGGCAGACCGCTACAGATGCCTCGTGGGAGGCCACTTCCCCAAATCGGCTAACCCAAAGGGGGGAGAGTACGTCTAGATGGCCCAGTGCCAGGAGGGCCTCAAGGGACTTAAAGACGAACACGCACAGGCGCCAGTGCTCACATTGCCGAAGCCCGGAAAGGACTATAAGATTTAGTCTGACGAATCTCCAAGAGGATCTCGGGAGATCAAATAACGGACACGCGACTACAACTTGTGCGAGACAGAATGTCCTCGGAGCTAGACGGAGTTTGTATGACTGACACAGATGATGTAATAAGGTGCCGGGGATGAATTTGTGTACCCGGTAGGCTAGAAATAAGGGAAGAAAGTCTAGCAAAGGTATATAATACCTCCTATACCGTGCATCCCGGAGGTACAAAGAGGTGCAAGGATCTGTGGCAGACCTTCAGTTGGCTCAAATCGAAAGAGCGATGTGGCACAAATTGTGGCGTAATATTGGGTGTGCCAACAGGTGAAAGCGAAACATCAGCGACCGGCGGGGGAAAGCAGACGTTTCGACTACGAGGGAGGTAGTAGCAAGGAAGACCTCTTACAAAGAGTAATTTTGGCCACGACCCCAGAGGAACCCTTAGAAGTAATGCTTCGTACCTTCCTGCCCAATAAGGAGGTGAAGACTTAGTTGTCTTTTATGTTGGCTATTTAGTAAAGGGTTAAATAGGTCCAACTTCCGGTCTTGTGACAATAGACCCGAGGCGTTGTAACAGTATGCCTTGGACGTCCAAGTGAGGTGAGTCGGGCCAAGACCCGAGGCGTTGTAATAGTACGCCTTAGACGTCCAGGTGGGTTGAGTCAGGTCAAGATCGGTGGCGGTGCGACAGAACGCCTTAAGTAAATGGGTTGCGTATTTCTTATAATTCGAGCTTTTGGGATTGTTGGTTGGAGTCGACGACCCGACATTTGGGATTTCGGGGCACGTAGGCCCGGTGGCATACCAGTTGGCGTTACTGCCAAACCCCGATACGGAGGCTGGCATGGGAGGAAAAGAAACTCCGCAACTGGACAATCCCTTACGTGAAGGTGCTTTGGAGCAATCAGGAAGAGAGTGAGGCAACTTGGGAGTCAAAGATGAGGGAGTGCTACCCGGACCTCTTTGCCGCAGGGGAAGGTTAAGTTTCGGGGACGAAACTTGTTTTTAGCGGAGAGTGGTGTAAGACCCGGCCTTTCCTTAACCCTTCTTGTCACCCCTCTCCTTGTAATGTCCGACCGAGGGCCTTATTTTTGGTGTTTTTTCGGACAGACCGTCGGGGCCCGCAGATAATGTTAGGCGGTAGAGATCGCGGAGCGTAGCGCGCGGGCGCGATCGGTTTCAGTTTCCGACTCCCGGTTTGATCAGAATTAATTTTTGAAGTTCGGACCCCCCGTAGGTGTTACGGCATTTTGGTATTGGCATATTTCGTGAGTCAAGTCAGTGAGTTGAGTCGGAGTCTTAAAGGGATCAAATTGTCAATCAGCAATCAAAGACTTAGAGAAGATTCAACAAGAGCTCAAGTTGACACTCAGTGTCTTGAATCTTGAAGATTGAAGTTGAAGAATTGTGGATCAGTTACATCAATCTCAAGAAGAAAGTATTCAAAAGGATCAGGTATGGTTAACTAAATAATTTTGGTGATCCGAATACTTTCTTATAGTATAGAAACACTTGGAAGAATTTTTAATTTCATAATAATCAAAAACTGGTGTGCGGACATGTTCAGGATCCGGATCAGGGCCAACGATCCGGATCCCGAAGGTTGTTGCTTCATACAAGACTTCGATCCGGATCCATGCAATTTCCGATCCGGATCCCGAATGTTAAGTTTTCTGATTTGTATGAACGATCCGGATCGGGCAATGCGATCCGGATCCCGAACCCTTGGTTTTCTGGAATCGTCAATCTCGTTACGACGATCCGGATCGCAGTAAATCCGATCCGGATCGCCGTCCTGAAAATTTCCAGATAAGGTAAGTTTTTGATTCTTATCTCTTTCCAAAGGTTTCTAAACTATAAATAGACACTTAGGGTTTCTCAAAAACGGGGGTGCTACGGCCGATCTTTTTATAAAACATTTGAGAGCAACCCTAGAGGCTAGGTTTTCATTGTTCTTCTTAATAGCCTCTTTTAGGTCAATTCGACGGTTCTTCCAAGATCTATCTTTTGTCGAATTGATCTAATCTTTGCTTAGAGATTTTTCCCATGGATCTTCATTGATAATCTAAGCAAAGGATCACCATCGAAATCAATATTCTTATCGACTGAGTTTGCGTCGTGGATTCGACGTGGCATCGTGGATTCGGTGTGCTAAAGGCGTTTCGTGGATTCGAAGCGTGCGTTCGTGGATTCGAACGTGAGCAGTGGACGAGCAAAACGGTGGAGCGCGAGGTCCAAGAAATTGAAGGAGGGGTTAAATCCGTGGAGACGGTAATCACCTTGTTATTCTTCTTTTCTTAGGGATTGTTATTGCGTGGATATCCAACCGGTCAGCGCAAGGTCCGAAGAAGCTGAAGGAGGGGTTTGAGTCCGTGGAGTCGGTAATCACCTTGTTATTCTTCGATTCTTAGTGGATTGTTATTGCGTGTTGGTCCCGTGGTTTTTCTCCTGGATTGGAGTTTCCACGTATATCTCGGTGTGCTATTTTTATTTTCCGCATTGTTTTTTATTTTGCACTGAGATTGAGTTTTTAAGTATTACACCTATTCACCCCCCCTCTAGTTGTTTGATAGTACCTATTTAGATCCTTTGGGATTCATAACCTACAATTGGTATCAGAGCGGGTTTTAGGTTTATCTATCATGTTGGGTGAAAGTGGTAATATTTATAGACCTCCTCTTTTTGATGGGACTAATTATGCTTATTGGAAAGTGCGGATGAGAGCTTTTCTCATCGCAATTGATGAGCGAGTATGGCAATCCGTGGAATGCGGTTGGGTGCATCCTGTTGAGGAAGTAGGAAATTCTACTACCCCAAAACCTCGCTCTAGATGGTCCAAAGAGGAATTTGAAAGATCTTCTTACAATGGGAAAGGTATGAACGCTTTATTTAATTCTCTTTCCTCGACTGAGTTCACAAGAATTTCCGCGTGTGAAACCGCGAAGGAAATTTGGGATATTCTCAAAATTACACATGAGGGTACTAATCTTGTAAAAATTCAAAAGCTCCAGATGCTTACAAGTCAATTTGACTCTATACATATGGAAGAGCATGAATTGTTTACAGATTATTACACTAGACTTCAAGATGTAATAAATACATGTGCTAATTTAGGAGAAAAGATCCCGGAGTCGAAAATTGTAAGAAAGATACTTCGGACTCTTCCGGAACGGTTTAGGGCAAAGGTTACCGCCATTGAAACCGTTAGTCATCCGGATGAGATGAGAGTAGAGGAATTAGTAGGTGCTTTGCAAACGTATGAAATGACTTTTCCTACTAATCAAGTTTCTTCCAAGTCTTCTTATAAGCTTACAGGTATTGCATTCAAATCAACAAAGGAAGAAGATAGCGAATCAAGTTCCGACGATGAAATCTCTTTTGCCGATTTTGAAGAACAATTGGCGCGGATCGTAAAGAAATTTCGTCGGAAATTTTGGAAGAATCGAACCGATGGATCTTCATCCACGAAACCATCTAAAGGATCATCGGGTTCTAAATCCTCTTACCTCAAAGGCGTTGCAAAACCTTCTAAAGAAAAAGAAAAATATGATTTCGAAGGGGAAATCCAATGCTATCGATGCAAAGGCTACGGCCATTTTTCAACGGATTGTCCTTCTCCGAAATCATATAAAAAGAAGGCTTTGCAAGCGAGAACTTGGGACGATTCTACTTCTAATGAATCGACCTCAAGTAAAGAGGAAAAGATCGTTGCTTCTCATGCCTCTCATTTTCCCTCTTCTAATAATTGTTTATCACCTTTAGTCACTGACTCTACTCCTTTGATTTTGTATGAAACATCGACAACCGGCGGAGAGTCATCAAGTGAGGGGGAGTCGGACGAGGAAGAACTCGTTGAGGCATATCAACAACTTCTTGCGGAATCTAAGAAGATGGCCAAACATATCAAGAAGTTGAGAAAGCAACGACTTGAAAATCAAGACGAGAATCTTGCTTTAAAGATCAAACTTCATGATCTCGAGGAGGAACGAGAGCTTTTATTGGATAATAATAAAATCCTCCAAGAAAAGATAAATCAATCGGAAACGGTCGTTAATTCCCATATTAACAAGATTGATTTTCTTGAAAAGCAGTTTGAGGAAATTCATGTCACCAATCAAGCATTGACCAAGCAAGTTCATCAACTTAAATCCGACATACAAAGGCTTTCAACCGGTTCCAAGAAACTAGATTGTATGTCCGGATTAGGTCAAACAAGCAAGGTTGGTTTGGGATTCAAAAAGAACCAAACTGTGAATGCTTCAAGTTCCACAATGAAATTGAAAGGAAGAACTTGTCACCTATGTGGACTTGAAGGACATTTGGTGAAGAATTGCCCGAAAAAGAGAAAGAAGAGTCCTTCGGCAACTTCATCTACGGAGCGAACTCAACGGAATCAAAAGACACATCAAGTCAAAGGAGTTCACTCAACCCACCAAAGGTCCGAGCCACAACATCAATCATTCAAGTGGATCACTGCGAGGCAAAGACCTAAGGTGGATCAACAGTCAAAGCGGACAACCCCCGGCCACAACGAATCAAGACAACCCAAAATCCAGCGATTTTGGATTCGGAAAGGTGATATCTTTCCTTGTCTTAAGTTCTAAATAGCTTATGACTGTATGTAATGCTTTGATTAGTTTTCCTTTCATATTTTTCTTAATCTTTGCATTACATGTTTCTCAATGCTCTTCGTTTTTATACTTTGTTTTTGAACAAAAGGGTTTTTACTGAACAAGTGCATTGAATAAAAAGGGCTTCACTTTTATTCACTCCAAATTAATTTTATATGGATTATCAACTTTACTTCATAATCATAATCTTGAAGATACTTCATTATAGGAGTTTTTGATATTATAAGCATCAAATTTTAGAAATCATGTGTGATCTTCAGATGCTTAATCTATCTCGGTTGTGTGAGTTCTTTGTGATAAACATGAGACAACCGATTGACTAAAATTTGGGATTTAATTCTTTCACGTAAGAGATTGCCTTCTTACAAGGGTAAATAATTGAATTATGAAAGATGTGGAAAGAGTTACATCCGAAAGGAGTGTGAAAACTACCACCACATGCTGGAAAGAGCTGCCACCCCGGTCGTCCGGTTTGTGTGTGAAGCTACCACATGTTATGGATGCTTGATAGTATTTTATGAGAAAATCTTTAGTTGAAGCATTTGGAGATTTATATGCAAAACTCTTATATTTTGAACAATCTCCTGGTTGGTATAAGGTGGGATAGTTGAAAGATGCTCAAAGAGCCACCCTTAGGTATTTTAGTGATTATCTCATTTGAAAGGGTAGAATTCAAGATTGATGTCGTTTGGAAATCTCCGTATGTCATCTTTGTAAATCCGTTACATCTTGATAGACTTTGGATCTCAAGATTATTTTTGATGACTTGTGTTTGATGAATATAACATGAAAAACGGTTTATAATGTTTTACCTTTATTTTTTCATGATTTTGGAGTAAATCTTTTTAATTTTGTGAAATTAATTGGATTGAATGACATCTGTGTGAATTCACTGTTTAAAGCACTTAAATTGATTTCTTGATGGAATACAAATCGGTATTTGAAAAGATTCTAAAATCTGGATTTGTTTCAAGAAATTATTTAATTTTTGCTTTCTGGTACCGGTACGCAATCTGCATTTTTGTTATATATACCAGAACTGAGCTTTTATCTCTCTTTCTCCATGAACTAATTTTGTTAGTAATTTCCTTTTGTCTAGTATGTTCACTGTTTGACAATTTGTGACAAAAAGGGGGAGAAGAGAAATGACGGAGATGAGATCATCAAGAGAGGACAAACGAAATGAAAATGGAAAAATGGGGGAGAACGGAAAATGATGATCGTACCACAAAGGGGGAGAACATAGATGCTCAAGAACATGGAGAACATGTTAGAGATGCTCAAGATAGGGGGAGACAAAGAAAGGTTGAAAGAGCTGGGAAAAACAAAAGAACCAAAAGGATGAATCAAATGTAGGATTTTAATTTCAAACGACTGACGTTTGATTTTGTTTGGAGTTTTGTTTTGCAGGAATTACATCACTTTAAGACTCCAAGTCCTAAGTCATAGAGTATGTTCTAGGACTGTTTGGTTCAAATGTAATTTTGTATTTATTGGATCTTTCACGCAAAGAAAATCAATGTTTTGGTGATAACTTTGAGTTTCGATTTTTGGTTTAAGATAAGTGACTTGAGCGCTTTTATGTATTTTTGGGTTTTGTCACGAAATTGCCAAAGGGGGAGATTGTTACGGCATTTTGGTATTGGCATATTTCGTGAGTCAAGTCAGTGAGTTGAGTCGGAGTCTTAAAGGGATCAAATTGTCAATCAGCAATCAAAGACTTAGAGAAGATTCAACAAGAGCTCAAGTTGACACTCAGTGTCTTGAATCTTGAAGATTGAAGTTGAAGAATTGTGGATCAGTTACATCAATCTCAAGAAGAAAGTATTCAAAAGGATCAGGTATGGTTAACTAAATAATTTTGGTGATCCGAATACTTTCTTATAGTATAGAAACACTTGGAAGAATTTTTAATTTCATAATAATCAAAAACTGGTGTTCGGACATGTTCAGGATCCGGATCAGGGCCAACGATCCGGATCCCGAAGGTTGTTGCTTCATACAAGACTTCGATCCGGATCCATGCAATTTCCGATCTGGATCCCGAATGTTAAGTTTTCTGATTTGTATGAACGATCCGGATCGGGCAATGCGATCCGGATCCCGAACCCTTGGTTTTCTGGAATCGTCAATCTCGTTACGACGATCCGGATCGCAGTAAATCCGATCCGGATCGCCGTCCTGAAAATTTCCAGATAAGGTAAGTTTTTGATTCTTATCTCTTTCCAAAGGTTTCTAAACTATAAATAGACACTTAGGGTTTCTCAAAAACGGGGGTGCTACGGCCGATCTTTTTATAAAACATTTGAGAGCAACCCTAGAGGCTAGGTTTTCATTGTTCTTCTTAATAGCCTCTTTTAGGTCAATTCGACGGTTCTTCCAAGATCTATCTTTTGTCGAATTGATCTAATCTTTGCTTAGAGATTTTTCCCATGGATCTTCATTGATAATCTAAGCAAAGGATCACCATCGAAGTCAATATTCTTATCGACTGAGTTTGCGTCGTGGATTCGACGTGGCATCGTGGATTCGGTGTGCTAAAGGCGTTTCGTGGATTCGAAGCGTGCGTTCGTGGATTCGAACGTGAGCAGTGGACGAGCAAAACGGTGGAGCGCGAGGTCCAAGAAATTGAAGGAGGGGTTAAATCCGTGGAGACGGTAATCACCTTGTTATTCTTCTTTTCTTAGGGATTGTTATTGCGTGGATATCCAACCGGTCAGCGCAAGGTCCGAAGAAGCTGAAGGAGGGGTTTGAGTCCGTGGAGTCGGTAATCACCTTGTTATTCTTCGATTCTTAGTGGATTGTTATTGCGTGTTGGTCCCGTGGTTTTTCTCCTGGATTGGAGTTTCCACGTATATCTCGGTGTGCTATTTTTATTTTCCGCATTGTTTTTTATTTTGCACTGAGATTGAGTTTTTAAGTATTACACCTATTCACCCCCCCTCTAGTTGTTTGATAGTACCTATTTAGATCCTTTGGGATTCATAACCTACAGTAGGCGCACCGAGATCCGCGCAGGCGACTTGTACGACTCCCGAGGTAATCCGAACCCTCTCTTTTAATTCCCTTTAGGCTGGCTAGTGACCTAGAAAATTGGGGGTTTTAACACTCGGTTTGACCCGATTGTGTTAGGTCAAACGAGTTGATTTAAAGGCGTGCAGATCTAGGGTTTCCCACCCCCGATGCGTTTTGAACGTTCGAGCAAGGAAGAGGAACCCTAGTTTTCCCCGTTTGCGATCCAAGGTGCGCCGCAAAACTCTTCGGGGATCTTCGGGCGAAGGCGCGCAATCTCTCTTCCTCCTCTTTCCCTCGCGAATCAAGGTACGTTTTTACGAGTTCTTGATTTTGTAGTTTTTGAGGGGGGACGCTGGTGGATTGGGTTGAGGCGATCGGGGCCGCCGCCGCCGCCGCGGCCGCCGCCGCCGCGCGGGCTTCCTGCCGGAGGGGCGCCGCGCGGCAGGCGCGCCGCGCGGGCACCGCCCGCAGGCAGGCACCGCGCGGCCAGGGGCCGCGCAGGCCGCCTGCAGGGGGGCGCCGCGCGGCAGGCGCGCTGCGCGGGCACCCGCCCGCAGGCAGGCACCGCGCGGGCAGGGGCCGCGCGAGCCGCCTGCAGGCGGGGCGCCGCGCGGCAAGCGCGCTGCGCGGGCACCCGCCCTCAGGCAGGCACCGCGCGGGCCGGGGGCCGCGCGGGCCGCCTACAGGCGGGGCGCCGCGCGGCAGGCGTGCTGCACGGGCACCCTCCCGCAGGCAGGCACCGCGCGGGTAGGGGCCGCGCGGGCCGCCTGCAGGCGGGGCGCCGCGCGGCAGGCGCGCTGCGCGGGCACCCGCCCGCAGGCAGGCACCGCGTGGGCAGGGGCCGCGCGGGCCGCCTGCAGGCGGGGCGCCGCGCGGCAGGCGCGCTGCGCGGGCACCCGCCCGAAGGTAGGCACCGCGCGGGCTGGGGCCGCGCGGGCCGCCTGCAGGCGAGGCGCCGCGCGGCAGGCGCGCTGCGCGGGCACCCGCCCGCAGGCAGGCACCGCGCGGACTGGGGCCGCGCAGGCCGCCTGCAGGCGGGGTGCCGCGCGGCAGGCGCGCTGCGCGGGCACCCGCCCGCAGGTAGGCACCGCGCGGATAGGGGCCGCGCGGGCCGCCTGCAGGCGGGGCGCCGCGCGGCAGGCACGCTGCGCGGGCACCCGCCCGCAGGCAGGCACCGCGCGGACTAGGACCGCGCGGGCCGCCTGCAGGCGGGGCGCCGCGCGGCAGGCGCGCTTCGCGAGCACCCGCCCGTAGGCAGGCGCCGCGCGGACTAGGACCGCGCGGGCCGCCTGCAGGCGGGGCGCCGCGTGGCAGGCGCGCTGCGCGGGCACCCGCCCGCAGGCAGTCACCGCGCGGGCAGATGCCGCGCGGGCCGCCTGCAGGCGGGGCGCCGCGAGACGGGCGCGCCGCGCCGGCACTGCCCACGGGAGGGCACCGCGCGGGCTGGGGCCGCGCGGGCCACCCGCAGGCCGCACGCCGCGCGGCAAGCGCGCCGTCTGTCCGTTGCAACGGGTCGGGGCCGTTGGGGCGATGGGCGGACGAAGGGCGCACCGCACGGGGTGGTGCCGTGCGAGGGGACTCCGCCGCACGAAGTCCGGGGTTGCGTCCATCGTCTGGGTCCTGTTGGGTGTCGGTGTCGTTTCGTTTTCCTTAGTCTTGACATGCCCTTGTACCTTTAGGAGTGCGGTACGTCGTCGGCGACGGGCGTACAGACGCGGACGAGTCGAGCGCGGGACGACACACACGAGGTGGGTACATTCCCGGGGATTGTGGGAATAGGAACTTAATGATAGAAATAGTATGTTTAGGGCAAAGGTGAATAGTAAGTCTCCTCCTATTTATGTACTAACCCTGTTATATTATTTTACCTGCTGCCGATCTGAGGCTCTTGTTTTGCTACACGCACACTGGAAGTTTGGCCACCGCAAGGGTGTGCTTTTCCGGAAAAGTGGTACGTTGACCCGTGTACCCCACACGACGGGGCGTTATGAATGGGGGCCCTCATGGGTGGAGGGTGTGAGCGGTGATGCCGAGGCAGGTGCTCGGCGGCCGAAGCAGGTGCTCGGCGGGGGACACCGGGGTAGGGGCTCGGTGCGGTGGTCGGGAAAGGTGCCCGGTGTTATTTTGGTACAGGGTGGGATTATCGCTGACGGTTTATGAGAGGGACGGATTGCTCAGGTTATTGTGGTTTGCTATGCCTTAGTTCTTTGTGCTTATCATACTATTTCCAGTCACTGACTTCCCACTTCGTGACAGGTTCTTCCAGGGGTCAGTGCTAGGGCACCGGTGAGGCCGCGAGAGTGCTGTTCTGACGCTGATCGACTTCAGATACAGTGACTATTATTTCCCTCTTTCCTTTATTACTCATGTTAGTTAGTTGTGGATTGCGACACCCCCGTGGGGTCGAAGTGGATGTTGTCTTTTCCTTTTCTATATGAGCGAATGAATGTTATATCTTTTCTTACTTGGCCGTTTTAAACAATGAAAAGCAAAGAAAACCGTTTGCGAAAACGGTTTTTAAAACGTGGGTGTCGTGTGGGCACCGGATTTTAAAACCTTGTGGAATTTATGTGTTTTCAAACTATTTTCACAAAATTCGGCATCGGGTGGGTGCCGTTTTCAAAACCCTATGGATTTATGTGGCTTTGAAACAGTTTTTCCAAAACGATGGCATCGTGTGGATGCCGCTTTCAAAACCTTGTGATTATTTATCCTTTCAAATCGACGGCCTCTATGTTATAGGTTGATACTAGTAGATCATGTGAGTTGTTTGGTTGTATGTGTGCGAGACCCCAACTGATGTGGTTAAAGACTGTATGTGTTACGCCTTGAGAGACACTTTGTAGTTGAGACGCCGTGCATATACAAAGGAGACTCTGCCCGTTTGCAGAGTGGATTTGTATATGCGGCGGGTCTGGACACGCGCCGGGGAGTAATGATTTGTAATGATTAATTAATTAAGGGATTAATTAATCGGTTACGTGAAATTAAATTTGGGGTTTTTATTTCCTATGATAAATTAATTTGGAAAATTAATTAATCGGCGACTAGGATTTAAAAGGGGTTGAATTAATATGTACAAAAAAAAGGAGAAAACCCTAGCCGAAAAGGAAGAACGCGAAAGAGAAAGAAAAGAAAAAGACGGAACCCTAGCCGAAGGAAAGAAAGGAGAAAAGGAAGGAAACGAATGAGTCCGATCACCCCGAACAACGAGCCGGAGACAAGAGCGCGATCGGACGACTTCCCCGTGGATTAATCCGGTGAGTGAATCCTCGTTGTGGTTTTTCGGGATCTTCTTTTACGTTTTTGTTTAGGGTTTCGGTCGTCTCCGTCATCTCCGCCGCCGCCGCCGTCGTTGCGCAAGTTAGGGCACGACACGGGCGGCGGAGACGCGCGATACCGCTACGGCATCGCGCGGGCGGCAACCGCGGGAGCCGCGCGCGCACCGCGCGGGCGCCGCGCGGATCGTACCCGCGCGGGCACCGCGCGGGATTTGCACCTGCGCGGGGCGCCGCGCAGGATTTGCACCCGCGCGGGGCACCGAGCGGGCGCCGCGCGGGGCACCGAGAGGGCGCCGCGCGGGCCCGCACCCGCGCGGGCGCCGCACGGGCACCGCGCGGCCGCCGCGCGGGATTTGCACCCGCGCGGGGCACCGAGGGGGCGCCGCGCGGGCCGCACCCGTGTGGGCGCCACGCGGACCACACCCGCGCGGGCGCTACCCGCGGAGGGCCGCCGCATAGGTTCGGGCGGCGCGGGGCTCCGGCAGGCGGCGACGGCTGCGCGGGGGAAATCCGTTGATCGACGGGTTTGACGGTTTCCTTGGGTTTCCGTCGAACGGGTAATGTCGGGCTTTTGTTTTGTAGAATTAGAGCGTGGTTCTGACTTTGGTTACCCTTATGGACTCTTCTTAGGTCCAGATACGCAACGGGAGTGTGCGAAAGATCCGGGTGCTCCGTTTCCCTCGCAACCAGGTGGGTACCCTTACTATAAGTGCAACGAGTGCAGTAAGTGCACCATATCATCGTAAAAGGCTCGTTATCTTGTCTAATAAAGTAGATGGACGATTATACCTTCGCATGAATACTTTTATTTAATAATTGTGGCGGCTGCGGTCGCGGGGCTTATCACACGCCGACACCGGCAATTTTGGTTTTGGATGCTGCACGTACACAGGCGGATTGGCCTCCGCATGGGTTTACTTTTCCGGAGAAGTGGTCCGAGTGACCTGTGTGTCCCACGTGTATGGGGTGGGGACCTCTTCACGACAGCTAAGGAGCCGCACTAGCTCCGTGAATGGGTTAAAAGCATCATGGGGGTAATGTGACTGTGCACGAGGGGAGACTTCCGTCTCTCCGACAGGTACTCTGGGGATGGAGCACAGCTTATTTTGTAACAGGGTTTTAGCTAAAGGTTCCGGTATAATCGGTTTGTTTTTGATTCAACGTTAATTGTTAAGTGTAAGACCCGGCATTTCCTTAACCCTTCTGGTCACCCTCTTCTTGTAATGCCCGACCGGGGGCCTCATTTTTGGTGTTTTTCCGGACAGACCGTCGGGGCCCGCAGATAATTTTAGGCGGTAGAGCTCGCGGAACGGAGCGCGTGGGCGCGAGCGGTTTATTCTTCCGACTCCCGGTCTGACCAGAATTAATTCTCGAAGTTGGGGTCCCCCTTAGGCGCCTCGGGATCCGTGTTGGCAACCCGCACACCTTTTAAGGTAAACCCTAATTCTTTTAGTATATATATATAGCCGTGTGGGAAAGAGGATTAGGGTTCCTCTTATTTCTTTTGGTGGCCGCCTCTATTCTTCTTCTTCTTCTTCTTCCTCCCTCGTAGCCGCCGGCAAAGAGTAACCAAGCGCACGGGCAAGGGTGGACCGGTGGAGGCAAGCGGACGATCCCTCTTTCTCCTCCTCTTTCGCACATCGAGGTGAGTCGGATGCGTTTTCGTTTGGGGGAATCTCCCCCTTTTTCTTTTGTTGGTCACGAGGAGGGAGAAGGGGCGGCGTCGTCGCGCACCGCTGCGCGCGGGGCCGGCCGCGGGTGGGGCGCCGTGCGGGCAGGTGCCGCGCGGGGTCGCCCCACACCGCGGGCAGCGCGCCGCGCGACACTCGGCCGCGCGGGGCCGCCCACAGGAGGGGCGCCCGCGCGGGCTGGTGCCGTGCGGGGTCGCCCCGCACCGCAGGAGGGGCGCCCACGCGGGCTGGTGCCGCGCGGGGTCGCCCCGCACAGCGGGCAACACGCCCGCGCGGCGCCCGGCCGCGCGGGGCCGCCCGCGGGAGGGGTGCCCGCGCGGGCTGGTGCCGCGCGGGGCTGCGCCCAGGCAGAGTGTTCGTCGCACGGGCCGGTGCTGTGCGAAGAACTCCGCCGCACGCTGTTGGGAGTCGTTGTAAGTTTCGGACTTCTAAGTCTTGACTTGCCCTTGTTCCTTCAGGAGTGCGGGACGCTGTTGGCTACTGGTGCACAGACGCGGACTGGACGAACGCAGGACGACGCACACAAGGTGGGTACGTTCCCGGGGATTGCGGGAATAGGGATTAACTGTTAGAAATAGCATGTTGGGGCAAGGTGGAATTATCAGTCTCCTTCTGTTTATGCACTAACCCTGTTATGTTATGATACTTAATGTCAATCTGAGGCTCAAGTTTTGCTACACGCACACCCGCGGTTTGGCCACCGCAAGGGTGTGCTTTTCTGGAAAAGTGGTACGTTGACCCGTGTACCCCACGCGGCGGTGGCGTTAGGAATGGGGGCCCCCATGGGTGGGGGGTGTGAGCGGTGATGTCGAGGCAGGTGCTCGGCGGCCGAGGCAGGTGCTCGGCGGTGGGCATCGGGGAAGGTGCCCGATGTTATTTTTGATACAGGGTGTGGTTATGGTGGATGATGCATGGGAGGGATGGTTGCTCCGGTATTTGTGGTTTGCCTTATCATTGTTTTTCTACGCTTATCATGCTATTTCTAGTCACTGACTTCCCACACCGTGACAGGTTCGTCCAGGGGCGAGTGCTAGGGCGCCGGTGAGGACGCGAGGGTACTGATCTGATTTTTGGGTGACTTCAGATACAGTGACTCTTCTTTCCCTTTTCTTTTATTATTCATGTTAGCTAGCTGTGGATTGCGACACCCCCGTGGGGTCGAAGTGGATGTTGCCCTTTTTCCTTTTTGAATAATTGAATGAATTCTACGTTCTCTCTTACTTGGCCGTTTTGAACGACGAAAAGCAAAGAAAACCGTTTGCGAAAACTACTTTTAAAACGTGGGTGTCGAGTGGGCACCGAGCTTTACAAACCTTATGGGATTTATGTGTTTGCGAACTGTTTTCATAAATGATGGCGTCGTGTGGATGCCGCTTTCAAAACCTTGTGATTATTTATCCTTTCAAAACACCGGCCTCTATGCTCTAAGTGAATGCTAGAATATCATGTGAATTGTTTGGTTGTATGTGTACGAGACCCCAACTGATGTGGTTAGAGATTGGGTGTGCTACGCCTTGTGAGACACTTTGTAGTTGAGACGCCGTGCATATACAAAGGAGACTCTGCCCGTTTGCAGAGTGAATTTGTGTATGCGGCGGGTCTGGACACGCGCCGGGGAGTATTGTTTTACAAAAAAAATATGGCTGATTCAGGGGCATCGGTGGCTCCTCTTCCGCGCGATTTGAACCCCCGGGGCGTGACAGATTAAGATGGTATCAGAGCGGTAAACTTTAACCACAACAGTCGGGGCCTAACATCCATGGGCGCAATACTCTGGCTACTGAGTAATAAAGTGAACACGGGATAAATAAAACGCGAGTGCTCGTTGAGAGAAAAGGGGGGGGGGGGGGGGGAAATTAGTGTTCTCTTTCTTTTTCTCCCTTTAGGGCCAGCACTAGCGGCGTGCCGTTTTGTTTAAACTAGGAGTAACTGGTTCGTGCAAATATTCAGATCATGGCCAGGACTAGATCCACAGCCGAGGACACGGGGGCGGACGCAGCGGAAGCGATGACTGCGGAGAATCAGCTCCTAAGGCAGCAGCTACAGGAGATGGCGGAATAGTTGGCAGCCCTAAACGACCGCGTGCGCCAACTGACGCAGCAACAACAGGCCGCTGCGACGGCGGAGGTTGCCCCGGGCCCTCTCCCGGGGCCAGCTGCACCGGCAATGGGACCGCCGATGATGGAGACCGAAGGAGGGGCTGCCCCCACCCGGGCCTCGGCGCCTGAGGTGCCCTTAACTCAACCGACGGCGCCGGAGGTGGCCCCTTCGACGGCAACGGCAGGGCCGGCGGCGACACCAATCGTCGGAATTGCTCCGAGTGTGACCGGTAGTGTTACCCACTTCCGCCGCGACCGCCAACGGCGCGAAGGAGGGGGCGAATCTACCAAACGAGCGAGACCGCGTGCGCGCCAACCTGGCCGACTTCAAGAAATACGACCCGCCAACGTTTGAGGGGGACACGACAGACCCCTGGGTCGTGGAGAAATGGGTAGATACAATGGAGAAATTATTCGAGGACCTATTGATGGAAGACCACGAGCGGTCCCCCTGGCCGCCCACTTTACTCGAGGGGAACACCCGCATTTGGTGGAAGACTGTACGCCCCGTCTCTGCGTCGGGCGCTACCCTTCCGTCATGGACTACCTTTAAACAGCAGCTATTCGGGGCGTTCTTTACCAATAGCTGTGTAAGAAACAACTGGAGGACGACCTAAACCACATCAGGCAGGGAACCAAAACAGTAATGGAGTACCAGAGGGAGTTCGTGAGACTGGCGAACTGTGTCCCCGTTCGTCATTCGGGATGAATCCCATAAGGCGCAACTGTTTTGTGGATGGATTGAGGACTGACATTTTCAAAGTGGTGGACCGGCGGACTCTACATACCTTTCAGAAGGTGGTCGACCGAGCCACCATCGTGGAACGAGGCTTTGCCATCACGCGCGCCCGAAGGGAAGGCCCCCACTAGCAAGAGACAGGAAGCGGACCCAGACGACTTCAGGGGGAGGGGGCTCCTCCAGCGGGAATCGACCCCCCTAAGCGGTGGAGGCCCCAACAGAGTGACCAGGGGAGCGCCAGTAGTGACAACGCTCGGGTATCGCTCTTGCGTGATCTGCGGCGGGGCCACCTAGTGATGATTGCTCCAAGAGACAGGACCATTGTTT
>JAQNDB010000111.1:0-60705 GCA_029204045.2 Tillandsia leiboldiana | reverse complement strand
CGGAGCTGAAGGAACTTAAGGCGCAGCTAGAGGACCTTCTGGACAGGGGGTTTATCAGACCAAGTGTGTCCCCTTGGGGCGCACCTGTACTCTTTGTACGAAAGAAAGACGGGAGCTTGCGATTGTGCATCGACTACCGGGAAATCAACAAAGTCACAGTGAAAAACAAGTATCCCCTACCTAGGATTGATGACCTCTTTGACCAGCTGTGGGGTGCAACTGTCTTCTCAAAGATCGACCTGCAGTCGGGCTACCACCAGCTCCGAGTTCGAGACGAGGATATTCCGAAGACGGCGTTCCGGACTCGGTATGGCCATTACGAGTTCACAGTAATGCCATTCGGGCTTACCAATGCCCCAGCGGTGTTCATGGACATGATGAACCGAGTTTTCAGACCCTTCCTGGATCAGTTCGTAGTGGTCTTCATCGACGACATCCTAATTTACTCCACCACCGATGAGAAGCACGAGGAGCACCTACGAATTGTTCTACAAACTCTTAGGGAGCAGGAGCTATTCGCAAAACTTAAGAAATGCAAATTTTGGCTTCGCGAGGTGGGGTTTCTGGGGCATATCATTTCAGCAGCAGGAGTCGCAGTGGATCCCAAGAAGGTGGAGTCGGTGACCGACTGGCCCCAGCCGACCACGGTGACAGAGGTGCGCAGCTTCTTGGGCCTTACGGGATACTACAGACGTTTCGTGGAGGGTTTCTCGAAGATTGCGACCCCTCTGAACCGCCTAACCCGGAAAGGAGTAAAGTTCATTTGGACGGCCCAATGCCAAGAGAACTTTGAAGAACTTAAGAAGCGGTTAACAAGAGCGCCTGTGCTTGCCTTACCAACCCCCGGGGAAGACTACGAAGTCTACTGCGATGCATCGCGAATAGGACTGGGAGGAGTACTAATGCAGCAAGGAAGAGTCATAGCCTATGCTTCAAGGCAGCTCAAGGATTACGAACAGAACTACCCGATCCATGACTTGGAACTTGCCGCAGTGGTCTTCGTTCTGAAACTATGGAGGCACTACCTCTACGGTGTGCATTGCAACGTGTTCTCGGACCACCAAAGCCTTAAGTACCTTTTCACCCAGAAGGAGCTTAACCTACGGCAGAGGAGGTGGTTGGAGCTACTGAAGGATTACGACTTAACCATCCAGTACCACCCGGGGAAAGCAAATGTTGTAGCCGATGCTCTAAACAGGAAGGGACAAGCAGAAGGAACTTCGGCGGGCACGATCACGCAGCAGAATGTCTAGATCGCGGAATTTTCACGATTGGGGTTGGAGGTGGTACCAGCAGGGACGGTTGAGCGACTGTTGACCTTAACAGTCGCGCCGACACTATTGGAGAGGATTCGAGAAGGCCAAGGTGGGGATCCACAGCTGCAGCTGGAACGAGATAGGATCTCACCGGAGCAGAGAGGAGACTTTGCAGTGGGAACGGACGGCACCCTTCGGTTCCGAGGGCGGATCTGCGTGCCTGATCTGCCGGACCTAAAGAAGGAAATCCTGACTGAAGCACATTGCGCCCCCTACGTGGCGCACCCTGGGGGCACCAAGATGTACCGGGATATCCGACAGACCTTCTGGTGGCCAAGATTGAAGGGAGATGTGACGCTGTTCGTGGCTCACTATTTGATTTGCCAACAGGTGAAAGCCGAGCATCAACGGCCGGCGGGGAAATTGCAACCTCTACCCGTGCCCGAATGGAAATGGGAGCAAATCACAATGGACTTTGTCACCGGATTCCCACGTTCGCAGCAGGGACACGACGCCATCTGGGTTGTCGTGGATCGGCTAACGAAGTCAGCTCATTTCCTACCCATCCACACGACCTAGACACGCGACCGGCTGGCTCAAGTCTACCTCAGCGAGATTGTGAGGCTGCACGGGGTGCCAACGACGATCACCTCGGACAGGGACACAAGGTTCGTTTCGAACTTTTGGAAGAGTCTACAACGAGCCCTGGGGACCAAGTTACACTTCAGCTCAGCCTTTCACCCCCAGACGGACGGGCAATCCGAGCGGGTGATTCAGATACTCGAGGACATGCTTCGAGCGTGCGTACTGGATTTGGGAGACGGATGGTCGCGCTACCTACCCCTTGCAGAGTTCGCTTATAACAACAGCTACCAAGCGAGCATTCAGATGGCGCCGTACGAAGCATTGTACGGCAGACGCTGTAGATCCCCGATCTGTTGGGACGATCTGGGGGAGAGAAAGTATTTGGGGCCGGACCTGGTGGCCGAGACTGAGGAAAGGGTGCGCCTCATCAGGCGACGTTTGGCGACCGCCCAGAGCCGGCAAAAGAGCTATGCAGACCAGAGACGTCGCGACTTGGAATTCCAGGTGGGAGAACACGTGTTACTGCGGGTGTCGCCGTCAAAGGGGGTGAAGCGGTTTGGGTTGAGGGGCAAGTTGAGCCCGCGGTACATAGGGCCGTTTGAGATTCTGGAGCGCATCGGCCCGGTAGCCTACCGCCTCGCCCTACCACCGAACCTTGACCGCGTTCATGATGTGTTCCACGTATCCATGCTTCGGAAATACCTCCCCGACCCATCGCGAGTGCTTGACGCCTCTGCGATTGAACTCAAGGAGGATTTAAGTTTCGCGGAAGTACCGGTGCGGATCCTAGCCCGGGAGGACAAAAAGCTGCGTAGTCGGACAATTTCCTACGTAAAGGTGCTTTGGAGCAATCAAGAAGAGCGTGAGGCAACTTGGGAACCCGAGTCAAAGATGAGGGAGTGCTACCCGGACCTATTCGCCGCTAGGGAAGATTAAGTTTCGGGGACGAAACTTGTTTTCAGCGGTAAGTGGTGTAAGACCCGGCTTTTCCTTAACCCTTCTGGTCACCCTCTTCTTGTAATGCCCGACCGGGGGCCTCATTTTTGGTGTTTTTCCGGACAGACCGTCGGGGCCCGCAGATAATTTTAGGCGGTAGAGCTCGCGGAACGGAGCGCGTGGGCGCGATCGGTTTATTTTTCCGACTTCCGGTCTGACCAGAATTAATTCTCGAAGTTGGGGTCCCCCTTAGGCGCCTCGGGATCCGTGTTGGCAACCCGCACACCTTTTAAGGTAAACCCTAATTCTTTTAGTATATATATATAGCCGTGTGGGAAAGAGGATTAGGGTTCCTCTTATTTCTTTTGGTGGCCGCCTCTATTCTTCTTCTTCTTCTTCTTCCTCCCTCGTAGCCGCCGGCAAAGAGTAACCAAGCGCACGGGCAAGGGTGGACCGGTGGAGGCAAGCCGATGATCCCTCTTTCTCCTCCTCTTTCGCACATCGAGGTGAGTCGGATGCGTTTTCGTTTGGGGGAATCTCCCCCTTTTTCTTTTGTTGGTCACGAGGAGGGAGAAGGGGCGGCGCCGTCGCGCACCGCTGCGCGCGGGGCCGGCCGCGGGTGGGGCGCCGTGCGGGCAGGTGCCGCGCGGGGTCGCCCCACACCGCGGGCAGCGCGCCGCGCGACACTCGGCCGCGCGGGGCCGCCCACAAGAGGGGGCGCCCGCGCGGGCTGGTGCCGCGCGGGGCCGCCCCGCACCGCGGGCAGCGCGCCCGCGCGGCGCTCGGCCGCGCGGGGCCGCCCACAAGAGGGGGCGCCCGCGCGGGCTGGTGCCGCGCGGGGCCGCCCCGCACCGTGGGCAGCGCGCCCGCGCGGCGCTCGGCCGCGCGGGGCCGCCCGCAGGAGGGGCGCCCGCGCGGGCTGGTGCCGCGCGGGGTCGCCCCGCACCGCGGGCAGCGCGCCCGCGCGGCGCTCGGCCGCGCGGGGCCGCCCGCAGGAGGGGCGCCCGCGCGGGCTGGTGCCGCGCGGGGTCGCCCCGCACCGCGGGCAGCGCGCCCGCCCGGCGCGCGGCCGCGCGGGGCCGCCCGCAGGAGGGGCGCCCGCGCGGGCTGGTGCCGCGCGGGGTCGCCCCGCACGGCGGGCAGCGCGCCCGCGCGGCGCCCGGCCGCGCGGGGCCGCCCGCAGGAGGGGCACCCGCGCGGGCTGGTGCCGCGCGGGATCGCCCCGCACCGCGGGCAGCGCGCCCGCGCGGCGCCCGGCCGCGCGGGGCCGCCCGCAGGAGGGGCGCCCGCGCGGGCTGGTGCCGCGTGGGGTCGCCCCGCACCGCGGGCAGCGCGCCCGCGCGGCGCCCGGCCGCGCGGGGCCGCCCGCGGGAGGGGCGCCCGCGCGGGCTGGTGCCGCGCGGGGTCGCCCCGCACCGCAGGAGGGGCGCCCGCGCGGGCTGGTGCCGCGCGGGGTCGCCCCGCACCGCAGGAGGGGCGCCCGCGCGGGCTGGTGCCGCGCGGGGCTGCGCCCAGGCAGAGTGTTCGTCGCACGGGCCGGTGCTGTGCGAAGAACTCCGCCGCACGCTGTTGGGAGTCGTTGTAAGTTTCGGACTTCTAAGTCTTGACTTGCCCTTGTTCCTTCAGGAGTGCGGGACGCTGTTGGCGACTGGTGCACAGACACGGACTGGACGAACGCAGGACGACGCACACAAGGTGGGTACGTTCCCGGGGATTGCGGGAATAGGGATTAACTGTTAGAAATAGCATGTTGGGGCAAGGTGGAATTATCAGTCTCCTTCTGTTTATGCACTAACCCTGTTATGTTATGATACTTAATGTCAATCTGAGGCTCAAGTTTTGCTACACGCACACCCGCGGTTTGGCCACCGCAAGGGTGTGCTTTTCCGGAAAAGTGGTACGTTGACCCGTGTACCACACGCGGCGGTGGCGTTAGGAATGGGGGCCCCCATGGGTGGGGGGTGTGAGCGGTGATGTCGAGGCAGGTGCTCGGCGGCCGAGGCAGGTGCTCGGCGGTGGGCATCGGGGAAGGTGCCCGATGTTATTTTTGATACAGGGTGTGGTTATGGTGGATGATGCATGGGAGGGATGGTTGCTCCGGTGTTTGTGGTTTGCCTTATCATTGTTTTTCTACGCTTATCGTGCTATTTCTAGTCACTGACTTCCCACACCGTGACAGGTTCGTCCAGGGGCGAGTGCTAGGGCGCCGGTGAGGACGCGAGGGTGCTGATCTAATTTTTGGGTGACTTCAGATACAGTGACTCTTCTTTCCCTTTTCTTTTATTATTCATGTTAGCTAGCTGTGGATTGCGACACCCCCGTGGGGTCAAAGTGGATGTTGCCCTTTTTCCTTTTTGAATAATTGAATGAATTCTACGTTCTCTCTTACTTGGCCGTTTTGAACGACGAAAAGCAAAGAAAACCGTTTGCGAAAACTACTTTTAAAACGTGGGTGTCGAGTGGGCACCGAGCTTTACAAACCTTATGGGATTTATGTGTTTGCGAACTGTTTTCATAAACGATGGCGTCGTGTGGATGCCGCTTTCAAAACCTTGTGATTATTTATCCTTTCAAAACACCGGCCTCTATGCTCTAAGTGAATGCTAGAATATCATGTGAATTGTTTGGTTGTATGTGTACGAGACCCCAACTGATGTGGTTAGAGATTGGGTGTGCTACGCCTTGTAAGACACTTTGTAGTTGAGACGCCGTGCATATACAAAGGAGACTCTGCCCGTTTGCAGAGTGAATTTGTGTATGCGGCGGGTCTGGACACGCGCCGGGGAGTATTGTTTTACAAAAAAAATATGGCTGATTCAGGGGCATCGGTGGCTCCTCTTCCGCGCGATTTGAACCCCCGGGGCGTGACAGATTAAGACATCTACTTTATTTGTCACTGACTTTACCCACTCCGTGACAGGTTTGACTAGGGACATTAGTCGGGATGGTGGTGAGACTGCGTCGAGAGGACCGTAGTCGTAGGAGGCTTTCTACTCGTTGCTCCTTGTATTTATCTCAGTTCTTTCTTAACTACTGTTAGTTTAAATTGCATCTGTGGATCATATTAGTTATAGTTAGCACTGTGGATTGGATGTACTATTACGGTTTAGACATACTTTCGTGATTTCGGGCGCGGCATGTTTTTATCATCATAAAAATAATTGCGAAAACGTTTTCAAAAGCAGAGTGCCGTGTGGGCACAAATTTTGTAAACCTCTGGATTTATCCTTTCCAAACGATGTCGCCGCTCTCTTGTTGGATGTGTAATTGTTTTAAAAATTGGGTGTCGGGTGGACACCGTTTGCAAAACCGTAGGTAATTACTTCTCCAGCTCTAGGTTTGATGACGACTGTATGGTTGTTGGTTGGTATTGTAAATGGGACGTCGTGCATATACAAAGGAGACTCTGTCCGATTGCAGAGTGAATTTGTATATGTGGCGGTCTATCGCGCACCAGGGGCGAGGTTGATCTTCACGTGTGACGAAAAAACAAGTATAATACACGTTTTTCCGCTTATACTAAGACCTCCCGGGGCGTGACATCCATCCTGTGTTATCTGTGAGTTTGTTGTTCTATCACGGGGAGTCGTTGTGTAGACGGTGATCCCGGGCCGTCGGGTATCTTCTGGCCTGTGTTGTTGGGAACTGTCGGGATTGACGGTGGTCCCGGGTCGTTGAGTGTTGTCTGACCTGTTTTGTTAGCTCTGAGTTGTGGGTCGATCCTGGCTGTGGAGTATCTCCAGCCAGTTTGTTTGTGCTGTGAGCTGTTGGAGAGGCTAGTGTCTCGTGTTCGTGAGAGCTGATCAGCTGAGTCGTCGAGAGTGCTCCGACCGTTGTGCGAGATGTTTGAGGATTCTGAGTCTTTCCGTTCAGAGCGTGAGCGTGGATTTTGGACTATAGCCTGCAGTGCCACCAGAGTTCAACAGAGTACGCGGATACCTTTGTCCTCGTTGGGGTCGCTCCCCTCGAGTGCCACGTCCGGGGTGGGTCTGCACTTTGGTATCGCGACTTGTCGACGCCGTCCCTCTGACTGGGCCAGTTTTGGCAGTTACGGACGCCGTCCCTCTGGCTGGGCCAGTTTTGGCAGTTACGGACGCAGTCCCTCTGGCTGGGCCAGTTTTGGCAGCTACGGACGCCCTACGTAAGTCCGGTCCTCCGGGATGTAACGGCAGTAGGTAGGCGCAGGTTTGACTGGACCCGAGGAGGCAGTCAGGTAGATTGGGTGATCTGAGTTGAGGGTTAGTAGATGCACCATGTTATCATACGTTCCACTTTCTGAGCATCTAGATAGGGGCATAGAGCTGTAGGGTTATTCATTTCCAGCTCTTTCCTTCAGTATTTCATTTGTTACTGCATGCCTCTAGTAGACTTAGTGGGCAGACCGTTGGGCTTGTTGGCGGCACCCACTGAGAACTACTGTGGGATGTAGTTATCACACCCGTCGTGGTGTCTTTTTCCCCTGGGACGTCTGCTCCTGTTCCTGTTGCTCCAGTTGCTGTTTCTTCTGACCGAGGCGAGGGAGTCGGGAGCTAGTTCCCTACCCGTCGTTGGAGTGTAGCGGTACCCCTTCGGAGGAGAGCTTCAGTAGATTGTTATTTTTCCTCTATTGAGCGACCTTTGTAGTGAGGTATAGAGTTGTATTTTTACTTTACAGTTATGGAGAGACTGATGTAGTGAGGACATTTTATGTATTGAGAGCCTGTACACTAATGTATTTATTGGAGATATCATCCTGTTGAGTTCTGAGTTTTGTATCAGAGGACTTGTATATGATCGTATTTGGGAGATGGACATTGTATCTTTATTTCTAGTTGTACAGCAGATTATTTTACTTTCAGCTCTAATATCTGCATAGTATAGTTGATCTTTTGCAGGTTAGTCGATTCGTCTATACGGGGCTTCCCGTATGGGCGGCGGATCTGTTGGCGAGCCCGGGTCGCAGTTTCGACGCCGGGGCGTGATAATGTGTGTCCAAAAAGATTCTGGGTTCAAGGTCCTGCAATCACTAGCACACCACTACTACGAACACAGTGGCGACGAGCAAAACGAAGAACTCGACAACCCGGGACCACCGTTTACCCAAACGGCTCCAGCCACTTGTACAAGACTAGCTACATCTACCGGACTCCACTCGACCCCCCAAGCACGAGTGTAACATGCATCCTACACTTGAAAATAAATCTCGACCACTCGGCCCACTACCCGGGCGAGGAAAACACTATATCTAGGAATAGAAAGTAAAGTGTGGATGTCTAAAGCATAAATAAATCTAGCCCAAGTGAGGGTTTTCTACTAGTCTGGTTTACACATGCAAACATATGGCGGGGTGCTAGGTCCAAGCTACAACACTAACATTTAATTAACACAGATCGGAAGTAATAATCAACATGATTAGAATCACCACACTAGACAACATTATCTCATACAACATGCTTTCTAATGCTGCTCACATAATGCGTGCTCACTAACAATATAGAGTTAGAGAACCGTCCACCGGTTTTGGAGACGAAGCAACCCACCTGAAGCGCGCGTCAATCCAAGATCCAAATGGATGAAACAGAACAGGGATAATCCTCAAGTTCTCACAATTTCCAACGAGCCCAAAAACACCAGAAAACTCCTCCTGGGTACAAAGATATGGTCCAAACATTGCAATAAGCAAAAATTCCCACAAACACATGCTGCTGTAAAATCAGTCCAGAAATTACTTACATACCACCTGCGAGATAATCACCAAAAAATTCAATAAAAATACGACGGCGATCTACGCGAAGAGTAGATGTCAATCCAATCCTCACAGGCCGAAATCAAATAACTGAGCATGGAGATAAAAATCCGACAAGACTCCGCTGTCCAGAAAAACTACCAGCAGAAAAGAGGTTCAAAGATGTTCCAGAAACCCCAATAAAAATCCAAAACTGAGAGGAGCAGAAAACACAAAAAACGGAGATCTACCTCTCCTGAAACCGATGCCGGAAAAATCGTCCAAAAATTATTTTGGAGTAGCTTTGTGGACCTCGTGGACCGAAACGCGACGGAAAAGGGCCGCCGAAGAAAGAACGTCGCACTGCGCCAAATCGCCGAAGACGTCAATGCCGCGGCCTCCAAAAATTCTGAAACTCCTTCAAGAGATGCAGCACAAGATGAGGAACAAAGTTACATCAGGGCTCTATCACAGAGGAGGTCAGGAAAAAGAGTAAAAGGCCCAAGATTGGGGCCTATTTATAGGCCCCCACCAAAGAAATCCAAAAACCCACATAATTGGGGTTTTGGGCCCAATTTTTCGGCGCCCGGGGGGATTCGGGCGCAAACAGTGCCCGAACCCGCCCCCCGGCCCGGCCCGCGACCAACACCCGGATCACCCTGGCCTCGACACATGTCCCGAATAGCGGACAGTGTGTACGGGGCCAGTGGATTCGCATCGCGTGGCCCCGACTGGGCGTCGTAGGGCAGTGGCGCCCGCCAATCACCGGGCGCCACGTGGCGCCCCGCGTACGGTGATCACCTGCCCCACCTGCCCCCGCCTGCTCCTCCTGATGCGTGGACCACGCGCGCGTGAGCCGGCCACTCACACGCAGCCACGTGGCCCGCCCCGGTGCATGCGCCAGCCCGCGCGTCTCCGTGGACCGCGCCGCGTGAGCCCGCCAATCCGAGGCTGCCACGTGTTCCCCGCGCTCGGTCCATGGACCAGCGCAATTCTCTGTGGACCACGCCGCGTGCGCCTGCCAATCAGCGCCTGCCACGTGGCATCCGGCCGGTCCACGGCTTCCCCCATGCACCAAAATGCGCAGAAAACTTCCGGGTGTCCCTTTTTGGGCATCTGGACTCAGAAAAACATGAGTAAATAGCCAATTTCCGACGTTTTTTCGAACTGAATCCAAATTCGGCCTCGGATTAGCCTGAAACCCTTTCTAAAATCTGACAAAAACAGCCGAAAGGTAGGCTCAATCCGAAAGCCTCACAGAGTCCGTCGAATGCGTCCAATTGACGCATTGCGGGTCCAACACACCAATAATAGGTGTTCCACAATGTGGGTCATGGGGAAAGTTGCACGGGGATCGGGGCTACTACATCCTCCCCCAGCAAAAAAAAGTTTCGTCTCTGAAACTAAAACACACCACAAACACGAAACCAACCCGACTAAATCTACCCGTAGTACGCCAACACAACCAAACAAGAAAGTAAAGGCCCACCATCAGGAATGTCATCAACTCCAACTCTCTATTTTGAAAACAGCTAAAAATAGCGAAAAGTCCAAAAATTTCGAAAGGCCAGTGCCTTCGCCCCAATCAAACAAGAACAGGTTCGAGCACTGTCTCCATTTCTAGAGTAGCCTTTCGAAGTTTTCGTCCCGTTTGTAAGTTCCAGCGTAAAGGCGAGAAAAAGGAAGAGAACTATTGAAGTCGTTCCTTGTCACGCCCCGGAGGTTCTAAAGGAGCGAAAAACGTACCCATTTTTTTTCTTAAATATTTGCATGAACCTTGCCTCCGGCGCGTGTCAGACCCGCCGCATATACAAATTCACTCCCCAAACGGGCGGAGTCTCCTTTGTATATGCACGGCGTCACCAACAAGTCCAATACTTTAACCATTCCAATCATGACATGCAACGAGGAGAGGATAAGTACGTCAAACCATCACCGCTATCTTATACAGTCTATAGCATAAACCGAGGGGTTTTGAAAATCGGTGCCCACACGACACCCAGTTTTCTAAATCGTTTTTGCAAACTCTTTGTGCGGCCATTAGCTTGAAAGGATAAATCCACAGGTTTTAAAATCGGTGCCCACACGGCACTTGGTTTAAAAACACATTTGAAACCGGTTTGTATTTGAAAACAAGCCACAATTACACATCCTATCATTCACCAGTTAGTTACAAGAAAGTCCTCGTCCCAACATCCATCAGAAACCACAGTATATGAATCACAGTTGAACTAACCATAGTAATGCCATGACCAAAGGTAAATAAAATAAAGTATCATTTTACTAGCCCTCTTGGCTAGTGTCCTCTAACTGATGCCTCACCGTCGTCCCGAAATCCACCCCTACTCGAACCTGTCACAGTGTGGGTTGTCAGTGACTAATAAAGTAGAGAACATGCAAGTAAACGCAATAAATAGAAAGAACACACCGCGTCACTAGAGCATTTACTTTTCCCCTCCCCCTCATGTATCGCTAAATCCCTGTTGAAAGTCCCCCCGGGCACCTACCCCAGCTTTCAGAATATTTTGGGCACCAACCCCAACTTTCAGAATATTTTGGGCACCAACCCCAACTTTCAGAATATTTTGGGCACCAACCCCAATACCGTACTCACCTTCTTGGTGCCTCCAACCCCTCGACTGCCCAAGTAGCAGCCGCCTCCCCTTGAGGGGTCCCCACTAACCTCCCCTTGTGGGGTACACGGGTAAATGACTTACCATCTTTCCCAAAAAATACACACTCTGCAGTGGCCAAACTGCCGGTGTGCGTGTAAGCAATATGAGTATTTTTAATGCCTTGCGACCTCAGCCGCTATAACCAGAAAAGTATAACGCACCTGCGGTCGCAGCCGCTTGATTGAAATAGTAAAAGGGATTCACATGCTAGGGGGTTAGTCAAATTATAACCATATCTACTTTATCAAAACGAGTATTCGGAAACGACACCACACCGGTAATAACCAACACCTACCCACCTCGATTATGCGAAATCTGCACTCCGGAGACCGAACCTTGCTCTCTGTTGACGCCCGGACCTGGAAGTAGTCCCCAAAAGAGCCGTGGTCAGAAAGATAATAGCGAATAAACTGAGCCCAACAACTCAAAACACTAAGGACAACTTGACCCGGCGGTGGCGCCCGTGCGCGTCGAGAGACGCAGCCGCCCCCGCGGTGTCGCGGGTCGTACGGCCGCGCGGGCACAAGCCCTGCGCGGCGTTTGCCATGACCGCGCGGGCCCTAGCTCCGCGCGGTGCAAGCCGCGGCCGCACGGGCACCAACCCCGCGCGGCACCTTCCGTGATCACGCGGACCTCGGCCTCGCACGGTGCAAACCGCGGCCGCGCGGGCACCGGCGCCGCGCGGCACCTGCCGCGGCCGCGCGGGCACAGACCCCGCGCGGCATTAGCCGCAGCCGCGCGGGCATAAGCCTAAAGTGGCGCGCGCTGTCGCCACCGCGCGGGCATGAGCCCGGCGCGGCGCGTGCTGCTCTGCGGCCGCGCGGGCATGAGCCTAACGAGGCGCGTGCTGCTGCCGCCGCACGGGCGTTTGCCCGGGCGGCATGCAGCCGCGGCCGCCCGGGCATGGGCCCCGCGCGGCGCGTGCTGCTACCGCCGCGCGGGCGCCTGCCCGCGCGGCATGCAGCCGCGGCCGCGCGGGCCTGAGCCCCGCACGGCGCGTGCTGCCGCCGCCGCGCGGGCGCCCGCCCGCACGGCACGTGCCGCGGCCGCGCGGCATGTGCCCCTCGCGGCGCGCGCTGCCGCCGCGCGGGCGCCCGCCCACGCGGCACTTGTCGCGGCCGTGCGGGCACCGGTCCCTTGCGTCGCTTACCCTATCCTCGGCCTCGCGGGACCTTGGTCCCGCGCGGCACTTGTTGCGATCGTGCGGGCACCGTCCCCGCACGGCGCGCATCCCGGTCGTGGCGGTGATGCCCTAGGGCTCCGCGGCGACGACGCCTAGGGTAGCGACGACTCCTCCTAAGACTCCGTGAAAGAGAACGAAACCCCAAAAACCGGGCGAAATACACAAACATAAATCTATGTTACCTCTAATCGCCGAAGAGGGTAATCCGATCACGCTCCCGGCTTCGTCAAGCTCGTCGGGGGGGGGTCTAGGTCCCTCTGTCTTCACCTTCTTTCCCACCGTTCCTTTTCGATTAGGGTTTCGCCTTCTCTTTTCTTTTCTTTCGCTCTTTCTTTCTCTCGGTTAGGGTTTCACCTTTTCTTTCCTTCGGTTAGGGTTTCACAATTTCTTTCTTTCGGTTAGGGTTTCACTTTTTCTTTCTTTTCGGAGAAGTCACAAATTAAATCTTCTTGTACGGCAAAATCTACATCGGGTATTAAAATCCTAATTAATTAATTCCTCAGATAAGATCCTTCGGAATAATTCCTTAGAGATAATTCCTCAATTAATTAATTCCTGAATTAATTAATTCCTCAATTAATATTCTTTGAAATAATTCTTTAAAGATAAGTCCTCTTTTTTCCTCGGAAAGCATGCCAAATCACTTATGCGGATTTCGATGCACTACCTGGCCATTGCGATCACTTTCCACCCCTTTCCGGGAGTTCCGTAACTCGGAATCCGGATCCAATCGCGCTGCCGTCCTCTGCTTTCCGAGCTCTACCGCAGAAAAGTACCCGCACCTCCGAATTATCGACTTTAGTAAACCCGTTACATTAGTTACATAAAACGGAAACTTTATTAGCAGGACGTATACAGCGTTCCAAAAGTCTATGATATTACACCACTCACCTCTTAAAAGAAGTTTCGTCCTCGAAACTTAAACTCACTGCTCGCTAAATAACTCAGGGTAACACTCTTTCGTTTTCGTCTCAAGTTCCCACGTCGCCTCGCGCTCCTCGTGGTTACTCCATTGCACCTTTACGTAGGGGATTGTCCAGTTTCGCAGATTCTTTTCTTCCCTTGCCAAGATCCGCACCGGCGTTTCTTCGAAGCTCAGGTCCTCCCGTAGTTCAACGGCCGAGGCGTCGAGGAGGTGCGACAGATCAAATAAGTACTTCCAGAGCATCGAAACGTGGAAAATGTTATGCACCTGTTCAAGATTTGGCGGTAAGGCCAACCGGTAAGCCACCGGGCCCACGCGCTCCAAGATCTCGAACGATCCCACCTACCGTGGGATCAACTTCCCTCGTATGCCGAACCGTCTTGTCCCCTTAGACGGTGACACGCGTAACAACACATGATTCCCCTACCAAAAATTCCAATTCCCGTCGCCTCTGGTCCGCGTAACCTTTCTGCTGGCTCTGGGCGGTCAACAACCGCTGCCTGATAAGGCGCACCTTTGTTTCTGTTTCCTCTACGAGGTTTGGCCCCAAGAGCTTCCGCTCTCCTAAGTCGTCCCAGCAAATGGGCGATCGACACCGGCGTCCGTACAAGGCTTCGTATGGGGCCATCTGAATACTAGCCTGATAGCTATTATTGTAAGCAAATTCCACGAGGGGTAGGTAACGCGACCACTCCTCCCCCAGGCTTAGCACACAAGCTCGAAGCATATCCTCAAGAATCTGGATCACTCGCTCCGATTGCCCGTCCGCCTGCGGGTGAAAAGCCGTGCTAAACTGCAGCTTGGTCCGTAATGCCTACTGCAGACTCCGCCAAAAGTTTGACACGAAGCGTGTGTCCCTGTCCGAGGTTATGGATGATGGTACTCCATGCAACCTCACCACCTCGTCGATATAGGTCTGCGCCAGCCAATCTCTACTCCACGTCGTGTGAATCGGTATAAAGTGGGCCGATTTCGTCAGACTGTTCACAATGACCCATATCGCGTCGAGTCCTTGTTGCGATCGCGGAAAACCGGTCACAAAATCCATGGTGATCCATTCCCATTTCCACTCCGGTATGGGCAACGGTTGTAGTTTTCCTGCCGGTCGGTGGTGTTCCGCCTTCACCTGGTGGCACACCAAACATCGTGCCACGAACTGTGCCACACCGTTCTTTAATTTAGGCCACCAAAAGGTCTGTCTCAAGTCTCTGTACATTTTTGTACCTCCGGGATGCGCAGTGTAGGGGGTGTTATGCGCTTCTGCCAGAATTTCTTTCCTCAATTCCGGTACTTCAGGTACGCAGACTCGTCCCCGGAACCTCAACACGTCGTCAACGCCGATCACAAAATCCCCACCTGGTTCCGAGGATGACCTGTCCTGCACCTGCTGTAGTTGTGGGTCCGTCGCTTGGCCTTCTGCGATCCCCTCTATCAGCGTAGGCTTTATTACCAAGGACAGAAATTTCGCAACTGCTCCTGCTGGCACTACCTCCAGTCTCAGTTGCGAGAATTGTGCAATTAGCCGATCCTGTTGGGTAAGGGCGCTCAGTGCCGTCTCCCCCGCTTGTCCCTTCCGGCTCAAGGCTTCGGCCACCCCGTTTGCCTTTCCGGGGTGGTAATGGATGGACAAATCGCAGTCCTTCAGTAGTTCCAACCACCGCCATTGCCGTAAGTTCAACTCCTTTTGCGTAAACAAGTATTTGAGGCTCTGGTGGTCAGAGTACACATTACAGTGCGCCGCGTAAAGGTAGTGCCTCCAGAGCTTTAACGCAAACACGACTGCCGCGAGCTCCAAGTCGTGTGTAGGATGGTTCCGCTCATAATCCTTGAACTGTCCCCGTCGTTGGCCGAGCCTAGTCGGTCACGGATTTTATCTTCCTCGGGTCCCCCACTATTCCCGACACTGAGACTATGTGTCCCAACAAGTCCACCTCACGGAGCCAGAACTCACCCCTTTTGAGTTTGGCATACACTTTCTGGTACCGGAGGGTCTGGAGGATCACTCGCCAGTGTTCCTCGTGCTCTTTGTCTGTGCGAGCGTAGATCGGGATGTCATCTATAAAGACCACTACAAACTGGTCTAAGATGGGTTCCATGATCCTGTTCATCACCTTCATGAACACCGCTGGAGCGACAATGAGTCCAAACGGTATAACCGTAAACTCGTAATGACCATACCGAGTTTGAAGGACTGTTTCAGTATGTCATCACTCCGGCCTCTAACCTGGCGATAGCCGGACAGCAGATCAATCTTTGAAGACGCCGTCGCTCCTAGTAGTTGGTCGAATAGGTCCTCCATCCGAGGCGAGGGTATTGTCCTTTACTATGACCTTATCCATTCCCCGATTGTCGATGTACAATCGTAGACTCCTGTCCTTCTTCCGTATGAATAGAACGGGTGTGCCCCACGATGGCACGCTCGGTTTCTCACAATCGGCTAGCACCTGCTACTCGGTAAGCCCATCCCTTCCGAGTATCCCCTCGAATTCTCTTAGCAGTGACGCCACTAAGTCCTAAATGTCGGATCGTTGGCGCTAACCATTAACCCCGAAAGCTCGAGCTTTTAGAGATATGCAACCAATACACTAAAAGCGTACCGACAAAGCGCCACGGATCTCGACCGCACTCAACCCACCTGGTTGGGTCTTTTGTCGTTAGGTCTGTTGTGGACCGCAGCCCACTCGACTTATTGGGCTCACCCCACTCAACTTATTGGGCCTATTGTCTCGAGGCAAGAAGCTGGACCTATTTGACCCATAATAAATGGCCAACACCAAAAACAACTAAGTCTTCGCATCCTTATTGGGCAGGAATGTACAAAGTATTTGCTTCTAAGGTTTCTCCTGGGGTCAAGACCAACATTACTCTTCGTAAGGGTCTTTCCTGCTACTACTTCCCTCGGGTAGTGCGTCCTTTGTTGTGTCGTCGCATAAGACCTCTCACCCGTGTCGCGGCTCCGAAGAATTGTTCCCGGGTTCGGGGCAGTTAAAGCGGAACTGTCCCAGTTTGTCATATTAGAAGCAATGGTCGTGCTTCCTGAAACGAATAATCCCCCGGGGTGCCCCTCTGTAGGTGATGTATGGCCGGTCCCTGCTTGAAAATCCCCCTCCGAAGAAGGGCTGGGGTCGTTTCTTGTCCTTGTTGTACTCCGAGTCCTCTCATCGGGCGTGCGTCACCACGAATCCGCTCTCCACTAGGGTGGCCCTATCCACCACTTTCTGGAAGGTGTGAAGTTCCACCGCTTGCACAATTTCAAAAATATTGCTCCGCAATCCATCTACGAAGAGGCGGGCCTTGTGTGCTTCTGTCACGCCCCGGGGTCGAAACTGCGACCCGGCTCGCCAACAGATCCGCCACCTATGCCAAACCTGTAAGGTACCGGATTTTCGGCACATAAATAAATATAAATAAAAATGGTATGAAATACTATTGTTATGAAAGTTGGGGAAGTAAGGAACATTTGGACGCGAGTTGGGCCCAAATCGGGTTAAAATGGAGAGATCTAAAAATTTATTTGAGAAAGGGGGCCCACATTTTTAGTGGAAAATTCACAGTGTCGGAAAATTCTAGAAAATTACGGAGCTCCGTAAATATGTTCGAAGACCACAGAAAAAGTTTCGCGTTAATCGGATGCCGGATAGTGAGAACGGGCTCCGTCAACAATGTCGAAAAATTCTGAGAAAATTTGGGGAGCTTCGTAATTATGTTTTAAGGTCACAGTAAAAGTTTCGTGTTGATCTGATACTCGGATTGTGAGAACGGGGTCCGCCAGCGATTCTGGATACAGCGAGGCTTTTGGTGGCCCAGAAATGGCCCAAACTGAAAATTTAAAATTTTCTGTAATTAATTAAGCTGAAACGAAGCCGCCTGTCAAATTTGGACGGAAACGGACGAAAAATTGATAGAAAACGGGACGAAAACGGATTTCCTAAACGGCAACGGCACGCGGCTCGAGGGGTGGCTTGCTGCGCAAGGCACGCAGCTGGCGCCTTCCTGCGCGGGCAGTGGGCACGCGCGCCTGGTGCGCACCCACCTGTGGGGTGGACCGCCACATGGCGGTTCCCTCTTGGTGGGTGCCACGAACTAGGTCCAATGAACCCTCCTTCATCCTTTTCTTCTTCTTCTTCTTTTCTTCCTCCTCCGAACCGACCATTTTCTTCTTCTCCCTTTTCTTCTCCAACCGAGCAAATAGAGAGAGAGAGAGAGAGAGAGAGAGAGAGAGAGATGGAGGGGATTTCGTGGGTTGGAGCGGCACATCGGCAACCTCGTGAAGCGTGCGAAGTGTTCCAAAAATCAGATGGGCGACGCGACACTGTCGAGATAGGTCCCACGTGTTAATTTTGTGATATTTTTGGCACAATTTTGAGGCGTCACTTTGGACATTGAATTTGACCCCATACCATTGTGCGTGCTAGGGACCGAGTTTACTGTGCCGTTTTACTGCGTGGACTATTACGGACAGTTTGGGGGCGCCTCGTTTTGCGTGCCCTCCCGAGGTACGTGCTCCGTTTTACACGTAGATTGAGTTGTTGTGCACCGTTTTACGTGCAAACTATAATATTTTATATCATTTTGCATGCAGGATTAAAAAGGTGTGCACCGTTTTGCGTGCAAGCCTACTGCAAAATGTGCACCGTTTTGCGTGCAACCTTACAGTTAAGCGTGCACCGTTTTGCGTGCAGATCGTTTTGTCGTGCACTGTTTTGCGTGCAGTCTCTAATATTATACATTATTTTTCATGCAGGGATAGAAAAATGTGCACCGTTTTGCGTGCAATCCTATAGTAGAGCGTGCACCGTTTTGCGTGCAGATTTGAGGTACGTGCACCGTTTCGCGTGTAGGTCGTATTGTCGCGCACCGTTTTACGTGCCGACCCTAATATTATGCATTGCTTTTCGTGCAGGGTTAGAAAAGATGTGCACCGTTTTACGTGCAACCCTACAGTAGACCGTGCACCGTATTGCGTGCAGATTCGAGTTACGTGCACCGTTTTGCGTGCCGGTTGATTTAACGCGCACCGTTTTGCGTGCAGACTAAAATGACGCGCACCGTTTTGCGTGTGGGTTTTACTGACGTGCACCATTTTGCGTGCAGGTTTGGTGGACGTGCACCGTTTTGCGTGCGGACTCGAGGGAAGTGCACCGTTTTGCGTGCAAGCTCGAGGAGACAAGTGGAATCGCACGGAGACCAATTGCAAGTGTCTACAAGCAATTGGGTACACCACAAGGTGGGGAATTCTGCCGAAATTGGGTGACCTCTCCCCTTGCTCCTTTGCTTTTCGATTCGAAGCATGATAGTAGCCTGTTAGAGGCGTTAGGTAATCATGATTATTATTGCATATGTAGAGAGATACAAAGGAAAAGTGCAACTGTTGGTTGCCAGAGACAGATGATAAATGTGCATGTGTAGAGATATTTAGAGGAAAAGTGGCATTTGTGATTTATCCAAATAGGGGATAAACCGGTATGTGTAGATGGACACAGATGGAAAATGCAACTGTTGGTTGCCAAAAAGGAGATAATTAATTTGCATGTGTAAAAGAATTAAGGGAAAAATGCAAATTATTGACTTATCTAAATTGATGAAATTGCTTGCATAGAGGATAAATATTATTTTTATGATGGATATGAAAATAATTGCATGCGTAGAAATGATAATTATGCGATGACTGTGATCATGTAGGGTACAACCCTAGGAATCATGTGACATAAGGGAACAGTACTTGTTGGTAGTAAGACTAGGAGAAAACCTAGTTTAGGGGTTTGACGAGTGACATTGAACTAGGAGCTATCCTAGGATTGGACGAGTGGCATTGTCTTAGGGGATAACCTAAGGACACTGGATAGAGTGATCAACATAGAGTCAAGGAACTCTAGGATGAGTATGACATGGAACTTAGGTAAAGGGGACCTAAGGTGAACTAGTGATCAACATAGAGTCAAGGAACTCTAGGATGAGTATGACATGGAACTTAGGTAAAGGGAACCTAAGGTGATCCAGAGGAGTTTAAACTCACAGACAGGAAATTAGAGTCAGTGTAACTCTAAGATAAAAGTGGAACAGGAGATTAGAGTCAGTGTAACTCTAAGCTAAAAGTGGAACAGAAAAATAGAGTTAAGTTAACTCTAGGATTCAGTGAGGAATCAGGAAAGTAGGATAAGATCCCAAGGTTAAAGAAATTAAACAAATATAACCCTAGAAAGTCATAGGGTGTCTGGGCGAATGGACAATAACTTTAACTTCAATTTGAGTTAAATAAGTGAAGGTGAAATGTTAAGAGTCCAGGAGACTCTTAGTTATCCTTATGGCGAGACCTAGGATAAGAGGTAAATTATTGTAAAAAGGCAAAGTTTAAAAGCAAGCTAAAAGTGGCTAAAAAGTATAAAGAAAATGTAAATGGCGCCTTCGAATTTGAGACTCGTCAAGTGGAGCAGGACTCTCTGGGCAGTGACCCGTTGGACGAGGTACTTTCGAAAGGCTTAAAGTGAAAGCAAAGAGCTAAATGCTCAAAGAAAAGAGAAAGAGATTTGCCAGTGGCAAAAGGGAGCTACAAGCTCGAATAAGAAAGAAAAGCAAGTGTTCAAAGGCAAAGAGGCTAAGAACTAAAGCAAAAAGAGAAAGAAAAAGAAGAGAAAAGAAAAAAAATATAAAGATAAAACGAGCGTACCTTCGGGGGTAAAAAGTAGCCTTGTCGGAGCCAAGGGCAGTGTCCCTCTCCCGGGCAGTGACCCGTAGGACAAGTTCCCCGTTGGGTGGGGTAGCACTTGTGGGTGCTATCGGCAACCTTAGAAGTCTTATCTTATGGTAGCAGGACTACCGGGCTGGGGCCCGTTGGATAAGAATTTCTGAGGGTTAACTTGAACTAAAGCACCAGAATTTAAAGAATAAAGAGAAATTAGAGTGGCCAAGGTGGCCGGGTTAGTTTGACCCTATATACAGCAGCATAGTGGCCGAGTTGGTGTTTAGCAGCCTAGTGTGGCTAGACAAAGTAGTGCTGGGAGGATGAGTATACACAGATAGTATAGTGATATGTTATATTGCATAGCTGCATTTCGATATTGAGGAATTAGTTTCCTAGCACTATTATTATTGCTTCCATTGGACCAAGTGGTGTAGGGCACTTTTTCTCGGTGGTTGAACCCACTGGGAACTCTGTCAGGAGTTCTCACACCCCTTGGGTGACCCCCCCCCCCCCCCCCCCCCCCACAGGTTCGGGTATGGATACAGCGGACGAGATGGATCAGATGCAGACGGCGAGGCATACGATAGGGGCAAGAGCCCAGCAGCATAGAGACCTAGAGGGTCCAGCAGAGGTATCCCTTTTATATATTTCTTGAGTGAACTCTGTATGGTGAGGAATTTATGTAAAGGAATTGTAATAATTTTATTTGCAAGTTCAGAGATGTAAAGTGTAATAAATTTAAGTTATGGTTCACTCTTATATGCTTTCATTTCCGCTTTAACTGTTTGTTATTGAATGAAAGTTTAAATTTATAGTGATTTTTAGTACTCTGATATTGAGCTTCCGTATACACTTGTTGTGTTACTATGGATGTTACCGTTCCTTTCGGGTAGTGAAAGGTCATACCCGATTGGCGGGTCTGTTGGCGTGCCCGAACCGTACAAATTGGCGGACTCGGGGCGTGACAGATTAGAGTGGTATCAGAGCCTAGGAATAGTCCTAGGTGGTTAGCAACCTTAGGGAGACCCTAGGGATTAGCACGAGAGAGTGCGACGATTATTGGGCGAAAGTATTTGATTGGTTATTGTTGTTCCCAAAAAGGATGTTGGGACTGATCGAGTGCGACGAGCTTTCATTCTTCGAATATTACGTTGGCGGCCGACAACGTAATGTTGGAGATGAAAAGGAGTACCCTCTTATACTTTCGCATGATTGGGTCAACGAGCCTTTTTGTCGGTGTATAGACTGCGCGTTGCTCAAATGGCTAAATTTGGGCTGGTTGTGTCGTTGTGGTGTGCATATTAGCGATGACACCACATAGGGAGACGCACCTGTTTTGACCCGAGTCACGAGAGGGCTCGGGGTCAAACGACGTATACGAGCTGCGATAGCAGGGAACCGCATCTGTTGGAGTGGTCCAGCAGCAGGTCAGACTTCTTGCCGTCGGCGGAAATTCCCTGCCGACAGAAAGACAGGTTTCGACGCCTAAGAGTAACGTCAGCGTGACAGTTGGAGCAGATAGATGGGTTCCAGTGACTGATAGCGCAACAAGTTGAGGCTGCATAAATGACGCATAGGTATACGGCGTCGCCGCCCGGAGGGGCGACAGTAAAGAAATGGCTGTGGCCGCCGAACTTTTGTCGGCGCAGCCAACACCTTCAGCATAGGGTGTTTTACGCTTGTGTCAGCTAGGTTGCTGGCAAAGTATGGTTAGTAAGGTCCAGTAAGAGACCGACTCGTGAGGTAAATGGTGATCGCTATGTCGCGAGAGCCAAGTTGCAGTGCCCTGAGGGTTAGGGCAAGAAAGATTTACGAGCCTGGCGGCGTGAATTTGCCCCTGATGACGGTAGTAACCGTGTGGCGCGACAACTGTGACTGTGTTGCCGCATAGTAGAGTTGGTGAGGCCCAGAGTAGGCTTCAGGATGCGGGAACCTCTCGAAAGAGCGAGAGTTTTGTGGCGTCGTTCTGATGAATCGGTGTAATGGCAAGGGTTGCCACCGTAGTCTTTGCGAGTTGATCACCAGAGTTGGTGGACAGTTATTATTGGTGCCTCAACCCAGTTGGGAGAGGTGTACAGGAGTTACGCGCGTGTTTAAGCAAGTTGCTTAACATTCTGGATTACGCAAGTTAGCGTAGGGGCGTAGGACGCCCAACTGTTTAGGTGCTCATGGAGCACAGGTACGGTTTAGCCAGAGAGAGCTGATTAGGTGGTGTATTAGCCTTTGCCCAGTGTGGCCAGAGTTGATATAGAGAGTTTGGGTCGTGGATTGACGACTTGTTAGTTGATTTTGCTCAGTGGAGCAAAGTGGTCGCGTGGCGACGATTAGCGGGTTCTCTTGTGGACGATCCGTGCCTGAACCATGTTTGTGGACTGTGGACCTGTAGCCCAGTGGGCAGGCGCAGTCAGCTGTGAGAGACAGCGGCCCGAGACCTGATGGCGGGGCATGATAGAGATTTGGTCGGGGCGGTAGTCCGAGCGACGACTCAGGAACGTGAAATGCCACGTGTGAGCCTTGAGGCTGTTAGTACACCGAGAGTGTGTGATATGATCTGGCCGTAGTGCTAGGGGTGATCGAGGTTCTGTAGCTCCTAGTGGGAGTGCTGGGGTAGCAATCCTAAGTGTGGATCTACCCGTATGACGATTGGATCTTTGTGCTAGTGAGAGTCATTGTACAGTGTTGGACTAGTTGGGCTATAGGCCCCTATTGGATCGTGGTCTGTGGACCTATTAATAGACCTAGATATCGGGTTAGCTGATAACCCGTGGACATGGAGCGCTTGTAGCGTGTGTGATAGTTGAGGACTCGTGGATTGGCCTTTGCCCTCCACATTAGGTAGCGGAGCGATCGGAAATGCGGTAAATGTAATTAGTTGCAGATGTAACCTCCTTGTGAAAGATCAAATGATCGCGGAATTAGAGTGAAGATTTCGCAAGAAAAGACTTGGTCATTCGTGGCAATAGAGAGAGCAAGTGCTCAAATGTGTTTCTCACCTACTTGGTGAAAGTGGCCAGACGCCAGGTGTGAGTTTGTCCCTGAGTTGAGATAGGGATCCAGGAATGGGCTGCTCGTGTAATTGTTGGGCGAGCAGGCAGTGTGATGCCGGTCACGAGGTTCAGTCAGCCCAGTAGTGAGGGCAAGTTTTTTTCCCCCTCTTGATCAAGTAGGAGTCGAGATGTGATTCAAGTTTCGAGGACGAAACTTATTTTAAGGGGGGTAGAATGTAAGGTACCGGATTTTCGGCACATAAATAAATATAAATAAAAATGGTATGAAATACTATTGTTATGAAAGTTGGGGAAGTAAGGAACATTTGGAAGCGAGTTGGGCCCAAATCGGGTTAAAATGGAGAGATCTAAAAATTTATTTGAGAAAGGGGGCCCAGATTTTTAGTGGAAAATTCACAGTGTCGGAAAATTCCGAGAAAATTACGGGAGCTCCGTAAATATGTTCGAAGACCACAGAAAAAGTTTCGCGTTAATCGGATGCCGGATAGTGAGAACGGGCTCCGTCAACAGTGTCGAAAAATTCTGAGAAAATTTGGGGAGCTTCGTAATTATGTTTTAAGGTCACAGTAAAAGTTTCGTGTTGATCTGATACTCGGATTGTGAGAACGGGGTCCGCCAGCGATTCTGGATACAGCGAGGCTTTTGGTGGCCCAGAAATGGCCCAAACTGAAAATTTAAAATTTTCTGTAATTAATTAAGCTGAAACGAAGCCGCCTGTCAAATTTGGACGGAAACGGACGAAAAATTGATAGAAAACGGGACGAAAACGGATTTCCTAAACGGCAACGGCACGCGGCTCGAGGGGTGGCTTGCTGCGCAAGGCACGCAGCTGGCGCCTTCCTGCGCGGGCAGTGGGCGCGCGCGCCTGGTGCGCACCCACCTGTGGGGTGGACCGCCACATGGCGGTTCCCTCTTGGTGGGTGCCACGAACTAGGTCCAATGAACCCTCCTTCATCCTTTTCTTCTTCTTCTTCTTTCTTCCTCCTCCGAACCGACCATTTTCTTCTTCTCCCTTTTCTTCTCCAACCGAGCAATTAGAGAGAGAGAGAGAGAGAGAGAGAGAGAGAGAGATGGAGGGGATTTCGTGGGTTGGAGCGGCACATCGGCAACCTCGTGAAGCGCGCGAAGTGTCCCAAAAATCAGATGGGCGACGCGACACTGTCGAGATAGGTCCCACGTGTTAATTTTGTGATATTTTTGGCACAATTTTGAGGCGTCATTTTGGACATTGAATTTGACCCCATACCATTGTGCGTGCTAGGGACCGAGTTTACTGTGCCGTTTTACTGCGTGGACTATTACGGACAGTTTGGGCGCGCCTCGTTTTGCGTGCCAACCCGAGGTACGTGCTCCGTTTTACACGTAGATTGAGTTATTGTGCACCGTTTTACGTGCAAACTATAATATTTTATATCGTTTTGCGTGCAGGATTAAAAAGGTGTGCACCGTTTTGCGTGCAAGCCTACTGCAAAATGTGCACCGTTTTGCGTGCAACCTTACAGTTAAGCGTGCACCGTTTTGCGTGCAGATCGTTTTGTCGTGCACCGTTTTGCGTGCAGTCTCTAATATTATACATTATTTTTCGTGCAGGGATAGAAAAATATGCACCGTTTTGCGTGCAATCCTGTAGTAGAGCGTGCACCGTTTTGCGTGCAGATTTGAGGTACGTGCACCATTTCGCCTGTAGGTTGTATTGTCGCGCACCGTTTTACGTGCCGACCCTAATATTATGCATCGTTTTTCGTGCAAGGTTAGAAAAGATGTGCACCATTTTACGTGCAACCCTACAGTAGACCGTGCATAGTTTTGCGTGCAGATTCGAGTTACGTGCACCGTTTTGCGTGCCTGTTGATTTAACGCGCACCGTTTTGCGTCCAGACTAAAATGATGTGCACCGTTTTGCGTGTGGGTTTTACTGACGCGCACCGTTTTGCGTGCAGGTTTGGTGGACGTGCACCGTTTTGCGTGCGGACTCGAGGGAAGTGCACCGTTTTGCGTGCAAGCTCGAGGAGACAAGTGGAATCGCACGGAGACCAATTGCATGTGTCTACAAGCAATTGGGTACACCACAAGGTGGGGAATTCTGCCGAAATTGGGTGACCTCTCCCCTTGCTCCTTTGCTTTTCGATTCGAAGCATGATAGTAGCATGTTAGAGGCGTTAGGTAATCATGATTATTATTGCATATGTAGAGAGATACAGAGGAAAAGTGCAACTGTTGGTTGCCAGAGACAGATGATAAATGTGCATTTGTAGAGATATTTAGAGGAAAAGTGACATTTGTGATTTATCACAATAGGGGATAAACCGGTATGTGTAGATGGACACAGATGGAAAATGCAACTGTTGGTTGCCAAAAAGGAGATAATGAATTTGCATGTGTAAAAGAATTAAGGGAAAAATGCAAATTCTTGACTTATCTAAATTGATGAAATTGCATGCATAGAGGATAAATATTATTTTTATGATGGATATGAAAATAATTGCATGCGTAGAAATGATAATTATGCGATGATTGTGATCATGTAGGGTACAACCCTAGGAATCATGTGACATAAGGGAACAGTACTTGTTGGTAGTAAGACTAGGAGAAAACCTAGTTTAGGGGTTTGACGAGTGACATTGAACTAGGAGCTATCCTAGGATTGGACGAGTGGCATTGTCTTAGGGGATAACCTAAGGACACTGGATAGAGTGATCAACATAGAGTCAAGGAACTCTAGGATGAGTATGACATGGAACTTAGGTAAAGGTGACCTAAGGTGAACTAGTGATCAACATAGAGTCAAGGAACTCTAGGATGAGTATGACATGGAACTTAGGTAAAGGGAACCTAAGGTGATCCAGAGGAGTTTAAACTCACAGACAGGAAATTAGAGTCAGTGTAACTCTAAGATAAAAGTGGAACATGAGATTAGAGTCAGTGTAACTCTAAGCTAAAAGTGGAACAGAAAAATAGAGTTAAGTTAACTCTAGGATTCAGTGAGGAATCAGGAAAGTGGGATAAGATCCCAAGGTTAAAGAAATTAAACAAATATAACCCTAGAAAGTCATAGGGTGTCTGGGCGAATGGACAATAACTTTAACTTCAATTTGAGTTAAATAAGTGAAGGTGAAATGTTAAGAGTCCAGGAGACTCTTAGTTATCCTTATGGGGAGACCTAGGATAAGAGGTAAATTATTGTAAAAAGGCAAAGTTTAAAAGCAAGCTAAAAGTGGCTAAAAAGTATAAAGAAAATGTAAATGGCGCCTTCGAATTTGAGACTCGTCAAGTGGAGCAGGACTCTCTGGGCAGTGACCCGTTGGACGAGGTACTTTCGAAAGGCTTAAAGTGAAAGCAAAGAGCTAAATGCTCAAAGGAAAGAGAAAGAGATTTGCCAGTGGCAAAAGGGAGCTACAAGCTCGAATAAGAAAGAAAAGCAAGTGTTCAAAGGCAAAGAGGCTAAGAACTAAAGCAAAAAGAGAAAGAAAAAGAAAAGAAAAGAAAGAAAATATAAAGATAAAACGAGCGTACCTTCGGGGGTAAAAAGTAGCCTTGTCGGAGCCAAGGGCAGTGTCCCTCTCCCGGGCAGTGACCCGTAGGACAAGTTCCCCGTTGGGCGGGGTAGCACTTGCGCGTGCTATCGGCAACCTTAGAAGTCTTATCTTATGGTAGCAGGACTACCGGGCTGGGGCCCGTTGGATAAGAATTTCTGAGGGTTAACTTGAACTAAAGCACCAGAATTTAAAGAATAAAGAGAAATTAGAGTGGCCAAGGTGGCCGGGTTAGTTTGACCCTATATACAGCAGCATAGTGGCCGAGTTGGTGCTTAGCAGTCTAGTGTGGCTAGACAAAGTAGTGCTGGGAGGATGAGTATACACAGATAGTATAGTGATATGTTATATTGCATAGCTGCATTTCGATATTGAGGATTTAGTTTCCTAGCACTATTATTATTGCTTCCATTGGACCAAGTGGTGTAGGACACTTTTTCTCGGCGGTTGAACCCACTGGGAACTCTGTCAGGAGTTCTCACACCCCTTGGGTGACCCCCCCCCCCCTGTTACGGAATTTGAGTTGGCGTAGTTTCGTGAAAGTCTCAAGTCTTGAAGATTGAAGGTGAAGAAAGTTGGATCATTTAACTCAATCTCAAGAAAGAAGAATTCAAAAGGATCAGGTATGTTTAACTAAAGATTTTGTGTGATCCGAATACTTCTTGTAGTGTAGAAACACTTGGAAGAATCTTTCATTGCATAAAAATCAAAAACTGGACTTGGGACATGTTCAGGATCCGGATCAGGTTGTTCGATCCGGATCCCGAAGGTGGTTCGTTCATACACCAGTTCAATCCGGATCGTAGCCTCTCTTGATCCGGATCCCGAACACTGAGTTTACCATCTTCCTTGAACGATCCGGATCAGGCTTCGCAATCCGGATCCCGAACGTTGATGTTTGGTGAACTGTATGAACGATCCGGATCAAGCACTTCGATCCGGATCCCGAACCTTCGTTTTTCTGGAACTACCTGACTCGTTACGACGATCCGGATCACAGCTAATCCGATCCGGATCGCCGTCCGTAAAATTTCCAGAAATGTTAGGTTTTTGATTCTTATCTCCTTCCTAGGGTTTCTAACCTATAAATAGACCCTATGACTCTTTTTCTAGGGTTAATCCAAATAGCCGTCATTTTCTTATATCATCTTATACGGCTCTAGATCCACATATAGAGAAGAAAGGAAATCATTAGAGAATACTCTATGTTTCTTCATCTATATTGATTAGTTTGATTCTAGGTTTTCATACTCACATCTTGAGTTGAATCAAACTAATGAATACTTAGATGGTATTTCCGATCTATCTTTGATCTAAGTATTCGGCGGATCATCACCACCAAAAACAACGATTTACCCCAAAAATCGGCGCGTGGATTCGCGTGTCCTTGTGGATTCAAGGTTCAACCGCTCTCGTGGATTCGGAGCGAGGCACATTCGTGGATTCGAAGGGTGCTATTGGGTGAAGACCGTGGATTCGGTCGGACGTCGTGGATTCGACGTTGGACGCCGTGGATTCGGCGTTGGGCGCAGATCGTGGATTCGAGAAGCGTCGCGGAGCGAGCGGAGAAGATCCGCTAGGAGCGTATGGAAAAGGTTGAGTCGTAAGTGTGTACGGTAAATCACCTTGTACGTGTTTTAATTCTAGTGGATTTCTGCCGTGTTATCGGTCCCGTGGTTTTTTACTCCGGTGATGGAGTTTTCCACGTAAAAATCTTGCGAGTTATTTTTTATTTCCGCATTGGGTTTTTATCGCAACGATTTTTGAGTGTTTATACGTTTACACCTATTCACCCCCCTCTAGGTGTTTTTTCCCCTATTTAGATCCTTATTACATATAACCCATCAAGTGGTATCAGAGCGGGAATAGGGTTGTAAACAATGGTTGAAGGTGGAAACATCAACCGACCCCCGTTCTTCGATGGAACAAATTATGCGTACTGGAAAGTGCGGATGAAAGCCTTTTTAGTTTCCATCGACGAACGAGTGTGGCAATCAATTGAATTAGGATGGTCTAATCCAACTGAATTTATTGGTGATGTCCACACCTTAAAACCTAGGTCGAAATGGACCAAGGAAGAGTTAGATTCATCTTCTTACAATGGCAAGGGAATTAATGCTATCTTTAATGCCTTATCTCAAACTGAGTTCTCTCGCGTCTCAGCATGTGAGACTGCGAAAGAAATCTGGGATGTTCTTCAGGTTACACATGAGGGAACTAACCTCGTGAAGATTCAGAAACTGCAAATGCTTACGAGCAAGTTTGACTCTATCTTAATGGCAGAAAATGAATCTTTCACGGACTACTATACACGATTGCAAGATATCGTAAACTCATGTGCTAACCTGGGAGAGAAGATTCCAGAATTTAAGATTATAAGAAAGATCTTAAGAACTCTTCCTGAACGATTTCGCCCAAAGGTTACTGCCATTGAAACTATTAAACACCCGGACGAAATACGTGTAGAAGAATTAGTTGGTTCATTACAAACTTATGAAATGACATTTACTACTAACAATTCTTCTGGAAAGGCATCCTCTTCTAAGTCTTCAGGTTATGCGTTGAAAACAACTAAGGAAGAAGACGCGGATACATCCTCCTCAGACGATGACGAGAACCTTTCTATGGAGGAATTTGAGAAGCAGCTCGCTCCCTTGACAAGGAAGTTTCGCCGCAACTTTCGAAGGGGTAATTCAAGTAAATCTCCATTCTTCGGAAAGTCGATCAAAGGCAAGGGTGCTTCAAGTTACAAGTCAAGAAAGCAAGAGAACTTCTCAAAGGATAAGAAAAGTTCAGAGGGACAACTACAATGCTTCAAATGTCGAGGCTACGGCCACATTGCAACGGAGTGTCCCAACAAGTATCCAGCAAAGAAGAAGGCGATGCAAGTCGTCACTTGGGATGACAACTCAACGTCAAATGAGTCGTCTTCGAGTGATGAAGAAAAGAGCTCCACGGCATTCCACGCGTCCGTATCTTCACCCTTCATGTGCTTTATGGCAAGTACATCCGAGTCGTTGTCCAACTCCACTGTTGAAAAGATTGCAACGGACAATGAATCGGATGATTCGGAAGGTGAAGATTTTGCTCTAGCCTACCATAGACCTTTACGGGATTCAAAGAAACCGGCTAAGCAAAACAAGGGGTTGAGAGGGAGATTACAGGATCTCGAAGAAGAAGTAAAAAGGGTAACTTCTCTCTCAACCGATCTTGAAGTGGAAAGGGATAATCTGATAAAAGAAAATGTTTCCCTTCAAGAGTCCAATGAGCAACTCGAGAAGAATTATATAGATATGGTAAACAAAGCAAACTACTTCTTGAAGCTCTACGGCGAGGCCCGACGGGAAAAATTGGAAATGACAGAGACCATTTGCCAACTCAAGGATGACTTACAGCAATTTTCTTCTGGAAGGAGTAAGTTGGATAAACTTCTTGGTCTTGGTCAAACAAACAAGTTCGGCCTCGGATACACTCAAACTGGAAACAGTCCAAGTTCGAGTGGGACAGTCTTTGTGCCTCAGTCGGTATCTCCTCCTCCGACACCGGAATTCATGACAACCAACGACAACAAGCCTACTTCATCCTCTTCAGAATCGTCAAGCACAAAGGTATGTTTTCGTTGTAATTTTGCAGGGCACATTGAAAGAAATTGCAAGATTGGAGCTCAAAGATCAAATCAACCACATCTTGCAACTGCTACCAACAAGTTCACTCCCCGGAATTCAAAGAAGGATTTTTCAAAAGAAAAGAACGTTGGTAGTACCCCAAACAAGACGTTGACAAAAGAAAAAGATCAATCAGACAAAACGTCTTCATCAAGGAAAATTTCTCAACCATTGCCGACATACTCCAAAACTCAAAAGGTTTGGGTATGCAAAGGTGAAATCCCTCCTTGTCTTTAATCGTTCTACGATTAAATGTTGTGTAGTTTATGTAGACTATTTTTTTTTCCTTTCTTTTGGCCGACCCGTCAACCACCTTTGGGAGGTAAATGGTATATTTTTTTATTGGTTGATGATTTCTCTCGGTATTCTTGGGTAGCATTTTTAAAAGAGAAAGCTGATACTTTTGATTCTTTCCATGAGATTTGCCTTCGTATTATGATTGAAAAGAATGAAAAGATCATTCGTGTTAGAAGTGATAGAGGTGGAGAATTCATTAATTCAAAATTCATTGACTTTTGTACTTCAAACGGTATTAAGCATGAATTCTCTGCACCCTATACACCTCAACAGAATGGTGTTGTCGAGCGCAAGAACAGGGTTGTTCAAGAGATGGCGCGTGTGATGCTTCACAGCCGGAATTTACCGCTACATTTTTGGGCTGAAGCTGTGAACACCGCTGTCTATGTCATTAATCGAGTGTTCTTGCGCCCGGGAACGTTAAATACACCATATGAACTATGGTGTGGTAGAAAACCCAACATCAAATATTTTCGCATCTTCGGGAGTCGGTGTTATATTTTACGTGACCGTGAAAACCTTGGAAAGTTTGACTCACGAAGTGACGAAGGAATTTTCTTGGGGTATTCTACTAATAGTAGAGCATATCGAGTATTTAACTTGGAATCTAAGACGATCGTAGAATCTATAAATGTTAAAGTAGATGAAGCTTTTCACTTTGCATCTGAAAAATCTACCCTCGATATTTCTCTAGATGATGATTCTCCTGCTGTTGCATCTTCTCATAATAATACTTCCAATATTAATGATGCATCTAATGGTTCTTCAAGTTTATCTAATGTGCAGGAATCATCTCATATATCTCCGAGTACTCCGTTTCAACAAACGCTACGAATCTCCAAGGATCATCCGGAATCGAATATTATTGGAGATCCACAAGAAGGAGTCAGAACTCGGAGGCAGTTGGTTTGTGGATTCGCTTGCTACGTATCTTTAATCGAACCAAAGAACATAGATGAAGCTCTTCAGGATGACTACTGGATTAAAGCAATGCAGGAAGAGCTCCATCAATTTGAGCGAAACAAAGTCTGGGAATTAACGAAGTCTCCACAGCAACACAATGTGATAGGTACCAAATGGATCTTCAAGAACAAGAAAAATGAGGATGGTACTATCATCAGGAACAAGGCACGATTAGTTGCTCAAGGCTACTCTCAAGTAGAAGGTATAGACTTTGACGAAACATTCGCCCCTGTAGCTAGACTCGAGTCCATTCGTATACTGTTTGCTATTGCTTGTCATCTTAAAATCAAATTATTTCAAATGGACGTTAAGAGCGCATTTCTAAATGGATTTTTAAATGAGGAAGTTTATGTGGCTCAACCGAAAGGTTTTGTAGACCATAAACAACCTAACCATGTTTTTCGTTTGAAAAAGGCTCTTTACGGTCTGAAACAAGCACCGCGAGCATGGTACGAAAGGTTGACAAAGCACCTTTTGGAGAAGGGCTACACTCGAGGGGGAGCTGATAGGACTCTCTTTGTGAAGCATTATTAAAGCAATTTCATTGTAGCACAAATCTATGTCGATGACATTGTATTTGGCGCAACAAGAGATAATGATGCTTCTAAATTCGCGGAGACCATGGAAAGCGAATTTGAGATGTCCATGATGGGCGAATTGACTTATTTCCTTGGAATGCAAATTAAACAAAATGATGAAGGTATTCACTTGAGTCAATCCAAGTATGCAATGGAGTTGGTTAAAAAGTTTGATCTTGAAAATTCGAAGGATTTTCCGACTCCAATGGGAACTAGCCACAAGGGACTTGGAAGTGAATCACAAAGTGAGAATGTAGACGAGAAACTGTATCGAAGTATGATTGGAAGTCTACTTTACCTCACGGCTAGTCGCCCGGATATATCTTTTGGTGTTGGGATCTGCGCGAGATATCAATCTGCACCAAAGGAGGTTCACCTGAAAGCGGTGAAAAGGATCATCCGGTATATCAAAGGATCAATTAATTTCGGAATTTGGTATCCTATGGGAACAAGTTTGGATATTGTTGGATACTCAGATGCCGATTGGGCAGGATCAGTGGATGATCGGAAAAGCACGAGTGGTGCATGCTTCTATCTTGGCCATTGCCTTGTTGCATGGCACAGTAAAAAGCAGAATTGCATAGCACTCTCGACTGCCGAAGCGGAATACATTTCAGCTGGAAGTTGCTCAACTCAACTCATTTGGATGAAAAGCGTATTGAGCGACTTCCGGATTTCAGCATCTTCGGTAACAATTCTTTGTGACAACACAAGTGCAATTAACATTTCTAAAAACCCTGTGTTGCACTCTAGAACAAAACATATTGAACTTAGATATCATTTTCTTAGAGAGCTAGTTGAATCAAATACTCTTCAACTTTCATATATTTCAACTGAGGATCAATTAGCTGACATTCTAACAAAACCTTTGGATCAAAAACATTTTATTCATTTGCGAAAAGCAATTGGAATGCTTTCCTTGAAATAAACTTCTTTTTGAAACCTTTGCTTAGGATAGGTTTTGTCTTTGTTTTGTTTTGTTCATTATCTATGTCTGTACATAGGACATTAATTGAGCATAGATCATAATTGACTTTAATTGCATCTTTTCGCACATTTAGAAATTTATTATGCTTTCGCCATCATAATATTTCACTATTGCAATGATCATTTATGTTAATTAAATCATCTTCTGAGTGATCAAAGTCAATTTCTCTCTCTCAATGATCTCTTGGTATAGTCATTATCTTATTTGACTGTTTAGTCGAGTATGAAATCGAGATCAATTTTTGGTTGAATACTTTATATCTTAAATAATTGATAGCCAATTGAGGGGGAGTCAAAGAAATGTAAAATGCTCAAAAGATGTGGAAAGAGTTACATCCCAATGAGGAGTGTGAAAACTACCACCACATGGAGGAAAGAGCTACCACCTCGGTCGTCCGAGTATTGTGTGCAGCTACCACGTGTATACCGAGCATGGTTGTTCAAATTTTGATTAAGTAAAATGCATGTTGAAATACTTGACTCCGTCAAATTTCAAGGTTGGTATAAGGTGGGTTTTTAAAGAAAGATGCTCAAAGAGCCACTCTCTTCAACAGATTGTCTAGATACATTATCTACTATATTTGGGATTTCAAATATCTATTGATCTTTGTATTTCATTTTCTTTACTGAATTGATGATTTGATAAAGGCATTACTCATAAGATCAAGTTAGATGTAATTGAAGGTGTTCAACTTTAAGGGATTTAATTTTTGTAAATTCTCGTTTCATTTTTGGATATTATTGATAGATTTGGCATAATCTAATTCTTGTTGTATGAAACGATGATTTCTGTTTAAACTTGATACACATTTGTGCTTACAATCTTTTTCTGGTTTTTCTTGAATTTCTCTGAAATTTTCTAAAGAAAAAGTTGGAGCCGATCCGGATCGGGCAAGATGATCCGGATCCCGAACGCAGGTATTCTTCTGCGGGCTGACGATCCGGATTGGACCTGCCGATCCGGATCCCGAACGCAGTCTCTCACTGCGGGTAGCCGATCCGGATCGCAATCATGAACTGATCCGGATCGCGGCTAGGGTTTTATAAAGAACAAAAGGGTTTTGATTTCTTTTACTCCAATCTTTTGTTCCAAAGTTTCCAGAGCTTCTCTCTCTAGATTTCACCCATCTTGGAAGCTTTCAAACTCAAGTTCTTCAACTCCAAGTAAGTTTTATTGATCAAAATCTCGGTTTTCACCGTTTTTCTCTTTTCCTCCTCAAACGTGATGAATTTCTTGGATCAACTTTGTTTGTGGATGGTTTTTGATCAAATTTCTTTTGAAATAAGAACTCTGGGTAGATTAGTTTTGATTATATGCTAGGTATTCTCCTGATTAACGGACTTTTAGGCTTCGATTTCTAAAATTTCGGTTTTAGGGCATATAATGAGGATTTTCGAAAATCATGCAATTGATCTATTTTTAAAAGTCCTTTTGCAAAACTATTTTGATTCTTAGTCTCTCTACATGATTATGATTGTTTTGGTACAATTTTTTCAAATCTTTGAAAATTAACAATTTTTTTCGTGTTCTTGAGTTGTTCCACACAGGATTTCTTTTCTCAAGAGACCAATAAGCAATGGTGATTACTTGGATTGTTTTCCTACTTGCTGCTATGGTACTTACGAGAGACAATGCCAAGAGGGCTAAAAAGGATGAAGTCAATTGGGATGAGTTATCAGATGATGAGACACATCCTGGAGAATCGCCACAGAAAACCTCTGTTGCATCGAAAGGGAAAGCCCATGCAGAGACATCAACGGAAAAGGCTCCGCTCACTGCTGCGGAAAAAGGAAAAGCACCAATGACCTCTTCATCCATTTTTCCAAAAAGAAAAAGACTTGCTCGACGACCTGGACGAGCTCAAGGAATTGAAATAAATGAACCATGTCAAGAGAACCCAAGGAATATCTCTCAAATTGACACTGAATCAGAAGACGAAGAAGATTGGGACACATTTCTTGACGAAGTACAACAAGGTATTGATGAAGAAAATAAGGTTTACCTAAAGAAAAAGAAGCTACTGAAGTCTTCCTCAATACTTAAGCAACAAGCAAAGAAAAAGAATGTGCCAAGCAATCCACCCTCTTTGCCAAGACGATCTCCTCGGAATGAAGGTCAGACTGTTCCGTCAATCGTCACAAAACGTTCTTCAACTTCCAGAAGAAATGACCAAAAGGGAAACCTAGAGTCTTCCATAAAACAAGAACAACATAAAATGGCTCTAGAACTCAGGAAGATGTCCAAGGACATACATCAGATGAAGCAAGAGTGTACTACGATCTCGGGAATGCTTAAAGGAATTTTGAAAAAGCTGGGTTGCACGAGCTCTGAAGACTCCGCCTCGGTTGACTCAGATTCAGATGCCTGAATCGTCTGACTAACAATTCTCTTATGCAGGAACTTTAGATTTTTAATCTTTTTGTGCAGGAGTTCAGTTTTTAGGACTTACTCTTAGTTCTAGTTCTTAAATTTCGGAACATTTTCTTTAAAATTTTTCACTCTCCTTCAATTTTTGGTAATTTTGGCTTTGTTTGTGACAAAAAGGGGGAGAGAGTTTAGAGAGAACAATGAACAATGATGATGATGTGAATGTGTGAACATCAAGGTAAGTATCACTTCAACTTTGATCTTTATCTTGTGATTTGTGTGCATGTCTCTACTAACTATTCGACTAACTATTTGGGCATGTATTATGACTAACAAGTTGATGTTGGACTAACACTTTGTGACATTTGGTTTTTGATTGCATAGAAGATATGTTGGTTTTTGACTATGACTCTCTTACATATCTGAATTCTCAAATGTCATGATGATCAGATAAACTCTATCTCTGTACTAGGTTTTGAATGCTAAATATTCTTGAGGTATCTAACGATCTCTTTTTGTCAAGAATGATTTCTTTGTGCAGAGAGTACAGATGTCTAAGTCTAGAGTCTGTTTTAGGAGTTTATCTCATGTTTTTTAAATTTTCGGATCTCCATTGTAAATTTTTGTTGTATGGTGATAGCAACAAAAATATCTTTTTGAATTTTCTTTAGTGGATCTGTGTTTTGTCACGAAACCGCCAAAGGGGGAGATTGTTACGGAATTTGAGTTGGCGTAGTTTCGTGAAAGTCTCAAGTCTTGAAGATTGAAGGTGAAGAAAGTTGGATCATTTAACTCAATCTCAAGAAAGAAGAATTCAAAAGGATCAGGTATGTTTAACTAAAGATTTTGTGTGATCCGAATACTTCTTGTAGTGTAGAAACACTTGGAAGAATCTTTCATTGCATAAAAATCAAAAACTGGACTTGGGACATGTTCAGGATCCGGATCAGGTTGTTCGATCCGGATCCCGAAGGTGGTTCGTTCATACACCAGTTCAATCCAGATCGTAGCCTCTCTTGATCCGGATCCCGAACACTGAGTTTACCATCTTCCTTGAACGATCCGGATCAGGCTTCGCAATCCGGATCCCGAACGTTGATGTTTGGTGAACTGTATGAACGATCCGGATCAAGCACTTCGATCCGGATCCCGAACCTTCGTTTTTCTGGAACTACCTGACTCGTTACGACGATCCGGATCACAGCTAATCCGATCCGGATCGCCGTCCGTAAAATTTCCAGAAATGTTAGGTTTTTTATTCTTATCTCCTTCTTAGGGTTTCTAACCTATAAATAGACCCTATGACTCTTTTTCTAGGGTTAATCCAAATAGCCGTCATTTTCTTATATCATCTTATACGGCTCTAGATCCACATATAGAGAAGAAAGGAAATCATTAGAGAATACTCTATGTTTCTTCATCTATATTGATTAGTTTGATTCTAGGTTTTCATACTCACATCTTGAGTTGAATCAAACTAATGAATACTTAGATGGTATTTCCGATCTATCTTTGATCTAAGTATTCGGCGGATCATCACCACCAAAAACAATGATTTACCCCAAAAATCGGCGCGTGGATTCGCGTGTCCTTGTGGATTCAAGGTTCAACCGCTCTCGTGGATTCGGAGTGAGGCACATTCGTGGATTCGAAGGGTGCTATTGGGTGAAGACCGTGGATTCGGTCGGACGTCGTGGATTCGACGTTGGACGCCGTGGATTTGGCGTTGGGCGCAGATCGTGGATTCGAGAAGCGTCGCGGAGCGAGCGGAGAAGATCCTCTAGGAGCGTATGGAAAAGGTTGAGTCGTAAGTGTGTACGGTAAATCACCTTGTACGTGTTTTAATTCTAGTGGATTTCTGTCGTGTTATCGGTCCCGTGGTTTTTTACTCCGGTGATGGAGTTTTCCACGTAAAAATCTTGCGAGTTATTTTTTATTTCCGCATTGGGTTTTTATCGCAACGATTTTTGAGTGTTTATACGATTACACCTATTCACCCCCCTCTAGGTGATTTTTCCCCTATTTAGATCCTTATTACATATAACCCATCACCCCCCCCACAGGTTCGGGTATGGATACAGCGGACGAGACGGATCAGATGCAGACGACGAGGCATACGATAGGGAAAAGAGCCCAGCAGCATAGAGACCTAGAGGGTCCAGCAGATGTGAGGACCTGGATCCCCACGACGAGATTACTGGTTCATCTACAGCTCCCGGAGGCCTATGTGGCGTGTTGGTGGAATTTGTGCCCCAATTGGACATTAGTGTGGGGCTCAGTGTGTTAATGGATCACGTGGGTGATCGGTGGACTCCGTCGGAGCTCCAGAAGTGGTTTCGCGCGTCATGGATATTAAAATTGGACCCAGCGCGAAGTTTGGATCAAGGAACATCTTCCCGGATGCCTTCGGCAATTTTTAGAGTTGGAATTTGGCAAATTGGACTTCGGATATGGATTCAGCGCGCGAAAACGATGAAAATGGACTATTCACTTGCTTTTTCCGGAATCCGGGTGATTCGGCACGTTTTTCGAGGCAAGGGTACTATTCCGGCACCGGCGGCGGCGGCGCGCGGCGGCCGGCAGCGGCGGAGCGCGGCGGAGCAGGCTCTGGCGGGTGCGCGGTCCACCGCGGAGGCGTGCACCAGTTGCGGGCCAGGTGGCGGTTCCCGGTTGGGCCGGCGCAGCGGGCGCGGTCCACGGGAAAGGCGGGTGTACGGTGGACGGGTGGGGGGACACGTGGCGCGCACCGGTTGGCCGGTCCACGTGCACCCGGTCCACGGTGCACCTGCGGGCGCCTCGGGAAGCGTGCGCACAGAGGCGCAGGCGGCGGGCGCAGAGCGCACGTGGGCGCGTTGACGGGGTGTTCCCGCGCTTGGGGCGGCCACGTGTCGGCGTCTGGGGGCGCCACGTGTCGCGCGGGGAGCGGCTGGTGTTGCTGTCGCCTGTTTGGCGGGCGACGTGGAGGCCCAGGGCGGATTCGGGCGGCTACAGTGCTCGCGCGCGGGGATTTCGGGCTGCTACAGTGCGCGCCCGAAAATCCCCTGCGCCCGGAAATGGGGACATATCCGGTATTTCTTCAATTGTTTCTGCAGCCTATAAAAGCGATCCGAGCCTCCTTCTTTCCCCTTTTTCCGCCATTTCCGAGCCTCCTCTCACCTGGGTGCCTTCAGCAAAGATGATCCCCGAGTTTGGCTGCATCCTTCTGCAAAGTTTTGGGATTTTTGGTGGCACGCTTATCGAGGTTTCTATTTTTACGGCGCGGCGCGACGCTCGTCCTTTTGGGTTCCCCTTCGTCGCGTTTCGGTGCGCGAGCTCCCCCGGCCTACTCCGACCACCTTTTTGAGTGATTTCTTCGCCGCTGGATTCGCGACGGACACATCTACGATCTTGGTATTTTCAGCTTTCCCTCATTTCGCGCTTTTCGAGGTGTTTGTTCGAGCTTACTGTGACCCCATTTCTGTGAAGGAGATTTGGACAGTGGCTTGGTATTTCGGCGTTATCTCCGCAACCGGGCATCGTTTGACGACGTGCTTATACACTTTTTTCATCTACTCGGCGCAAGAAATATCACAGTATTTTTATTGGATTTTTCTGAGTTTTGCCCTAAGGTATATGTTCTTCCCCTTATCTGTAAATGGAATTACAGTTATGTTGCTGTGTGGTTTTGCGCACCTGTACTGTGGAATTTGTAACTCGGCCTACGGGGCTCGGAATTGGACGTGCAGGTACTCGTTTCGAAGGTATCGACGCGAGGATTACTGTGGTATTTTTATGGGATTTTTCTGGGCACTTTCGGCAGGTGAAATAAGCACAACTTTGGGACTGATTTTCAGATTGTGTATACTTGGTTAATTTTGGAATAAAAGTGTAATGTTGAGCCTTATTGATGTACTCAGGGGTGTTTTCAGTCGTTTGGAGCCAAGGCTTGCGCGACTTGTACCGAGGGTGTTATGTTGGCAGATTTTGGACCCTGGGCGTCTACCCACTTCACCGACTTCAGGTTTGCCTTGGTTTAAGCGCTTCAGGTGGGTAAGCTTATTATCAGTAACTGTTTAAGGCAATGAATATGTTGTCGTAAATATAAGTGCACTTGTGGGGATGTCACCCCTCTATGACTGATGCATGCATGTTTAGGGTACATGGTTTATGTTGGTAAGTAGGTAAGCTTGATAATGATATTTGTATAATGATTGCAAGAATAGTATTTATGAGGTATACTGAGGACTTGCATGACTTGGACATCTATGTGATGACTAGTGTAAGCTTACCTAGGATAATGTTACCCTATGAGATTATGTAACATGCCATGTTAGCACATAGCCTTTCATGTGGTTGGTTTATGCTTTGGGACAGGATTTCGTAGCTATGTGCGGATTTGTACTCTGAGGAGTTACTATGATCATTCTGTTGATGAACCCTGAATTGTGGACAGATCTAGTTTTGGGATTCCGGCATGTTGTTTATTCCTAAAGGATCTATTATTATGCTTTAACCCCCCCCCCCCCCCCCCCCCTTTATTTCCTTGAGGACATTTGCATGCTTGTATGGTCATGTAGTTAGGCCATCTTTTACTGCTGCACTACTTATGGGAACTTGACTTAGGAGAAACCATGCTTTTCCTTTCTCCGCCTTTGCTAGTTAGGTGGTCAGTGTTGCTCGGGTTCGAGCAGGGGTCTGGATAGGGTAGTCAGGACTTCGTGTCTGGGACAGGTTGGCTTAGTTGTGGGGCTTTGCGGCAACCGCGGATATTGGGCGGTTGACCGGATGTTTCTCTATGCACCTGATTGGGTATCAGTTTTCTTTAGTGGATGGAGTTTCCCACTTATCGTTTAGTGCATTCGATTGAGGTCGGGTCTTTCCTTGGTGGTTGAGTTTTCCCACCTTGATCAGATTGATGATCAAGTCCTGCCGTTTAGAGATACTGGTGACATTGATGACAGAGATGCTTTACTCGTGTGGGTAGCTCCCCTCGAGTGCCGCTCCGGAGTAGGCTTCAGACCGTGTTGGGTTCCGGTCAGACCGTGTCGGGTGCCGGTCAGACCGTGTTGGGTTCCGGTCATTTGGACAGTGGAGATACTGAGTTCGGGAGATTGGTGACAGAGCAGGCAGTACCGGGTTTTATACCGGTTCATTCGATTGAGTTTATTTCGGTCAAATACTTTTATTGTTACACTCGTGCCTGGGGGCCGAGTGCAGAATGGTAGTTGAGTTTAGAGTAGTGCTAGTATTGTTGAGAGCCGTCTGGTTGACGATGGTCCCGTGTTGTTGCGAGTATTTTGACCGCCGTGTGGGAGGTTGAGCATCATGATTCTATCCGTTCTGAGAGAGAGCGTGGATTTTGACCATAGCCTGCATGATCCTCTACTCGATAGCGAGCTAGTCCGTTTGGACGCCCTACGTAATCCCTGCCTGTCAGCGGGAGGTGGTTGTAGGTGGATGCAGGTTTGACTGGACCAGATGTGGCAGTCAGCTCGATTGGGTCGTTGGTGCACTTCATGTGCTAGTGGTTGCATACCACTGTTTGGTTCTCCCCCTTTTTGCCTTTAGTTAGGGGCAGGGTAGCTGTCAAGAGTCTCCAGCCTACTCATTTCAGTCTTATGTCTTGGGTTAGATTTTGTCTCTTGAGGACTTGGTGGGCAGACCGTCGGGTCTGGCGGTGGTACCCACTGAGAACTCCCTTTTTGGTGTAGTTCTCACACCCTTTGGGGGTTTTCCCCCCTCTTTTTCTCTCCTCTCCTTTGTTTTGCAGAGTCTTAGCGGGTGTTGCCGACTCTGCGGATGTTGATCGTGCGAGGGAGTCGCGAGCTAGATCCCTACCCGTCGTTGGAGAGTAGCGGTACCCTTCAGAGGAGATCATCAGTGCATTAGTTGTTTCTTTTTCCTCTTTTGAGAGACTATTGTAGTGAGGATATTTTGTATTGAGAGACTGTACACTGTTGTATATTGGAGTTACCTCCCGGTTGGGTTTAGAGCTTGCACTTGAGGATATTGTATTATTATTTATTTTGGGAGGCAGACAGTGTTGTTTTATTTCCAGTTGTACAGTGATTGATTTTAGTTACAGCAGATTTTTATTTATAGCTCTGATATCTGTTTAGTTATAGTACTTTTCTTGCAGGTAGGACGCTTCGCCTATGCAGGTTGGCATGGGTGGCGGATCTGTTTGGCGGGCCCGGGTCGCAGTTTCGACCCCGGGGCGTGACAGATTAGAGTGGTATCAGAGCCTAGGTTGTAGGTCATGGTAGACTTAGAAACCCTAGGCTTATGGTTTGACCCTTGGTTGACTTTGTGAGAGTCGTGATTTTTTTTAGCGAGAGTCCTGATTGAGTTTTATACCTCTCCCAAGGGACGGGAGGAGTGATTGGCATGTTTATTCTCCTAAGTGATTATGTTGGCTGCAGACAACATAATGCTGTGGAACGGGTGACATGCTTTAGACTTTCGCTGGATTGGGTCGAGTGTTGTTGTGTGCTGTTTTGTTGTTTCGTCGTGGCGAGCGGTGTCTCCCCGACGCTGGGTTTTGACCCGTGTGCATCCTGTCATAGCTGTTGAGCTTGAGTAGTTGGTTTTGGGCCGGATACCCGGATTGAGGTCAGAGAACCCCGGACCCAGATGACAGGATTGTCAGAAGCGTATCAGCGGCAGAGTGAGCAGCTGGTCTTGGTGACACAGTTGCCGGAGCACTGAGTAGCCCCCTCTGTGGCAATGTTTAGTGTCGAGGCACCGAGGCAGGGTGGATGGTTGACAGCTGGTGAGCTGTGGGACATGATCGACCTATTGAGCCATATTTGGCAGATGAACCACCCCGACTTGTAAGATTGAGTTTGGAGCCCTTGGAGGCAGAGTCGCGGCTGGTGGTGATGGAGTGATTAATTGAGAGCCTCCCTGTGCTTGTGAGTGTATACAGTTGTTGAACTGCGCGCTCCAGATTCGAGGGACGAGGCGCATAGGATATATGAGACTGGGAGTGGATTGCGCCAGGACACCTTTCTATTATTCAGTCCCTCCATTGTAGATTTAGACGCCTCATTGGAGCAGGCATTATGTATAGAGCGTGGCATTGCAGTTCCTTTGGATAGGGATCAGCCGCCAGAGGTGAGTTCTGGATTTTGGGCGCTTGGCGCCGGATGATGGAGGACAGATCGGCCGGCAGGGGCATGTCTAATTTCTTTTCCTGGATAACGAGTTCCCGAGATGTCAGAGGTCGGGTGGACCCCGAAGGCAACATCAGTATTTTTATTTGAGTGGCGCAGCGATAGCGTGGATTTGTTATCTGCGGAGGATCTTGTTCGTCGCCTCAATGTGATCAGAGACAGAGGTCGTGCTTCCTAGTGATAGCCCTGATTTTCAGGCAGATTGAGCGACAACCACCTGCTTTGAGCGGATGAATCTGTGCCGCCCTGGTGGAGGGCGCCACGGTAGTGGATTGAGTGTCGCAGGTGGGATTTCACCACGGTAGTCGGAGTTAGAGCATGTTCCACTCTTACATGGGTTAGAGGCAGATTTGTTACCACGTGCACTAGAGGTACAGGTTCCTGTTGTTGTTGTGCACGTGGAGGAGGCTTTTGGATCATGTCCAGTGCGACCGAGACCGCGAGATACCGGCAGAATTATTGGAAATTATAGCAATTAGGTGTTTTGACCTTATGCTTGAGATTGTTGGGTACTATGCCACAGGATGTTCGACTGCGGCAAGAGAGGACTTTGATCTTCGGCAAGGCGGGCAATTGGAGGCATGCTCGTTGGGGTTGTTAGAGCACTCTGGTTTTAGCGACAGGGTGAGAGGTGCTTACGGCGGCACCGGGACTCAGGGATATCTCTGTTGCCCGCGAGATCCCGTGTGTGATTTCACCTTAGTTGTTGGTAATGCCGCCGGTTAGGGAGATAGAGATTGCGTTTGACGTGGTTCGAGGAACCGCGCCACCCTGGACAGCACCTCATTGGATATCGCCGGTAGAGCTGAGAGAGACCCGATGGCACTGTTGCAGGGTCCGATGGATCGAGGGGTCTGTTTGACCTAGTGCCACGTCGTTGGTATACAGTGGTGATGCCACGTCATCGATACACGAATGTGAGGGTCCTTTTATGGTATCCAGGACCTTATGATGGAATTATACTCCGGCAGTTGGTGTATGATGCGAGTACCCACTTGGAGTTAGACAGCCGAGGACTTCGCCTAGATGGCGTTTTGGACACGGTGGTGGCATTATGAGTTGTTAGCGAGGCCCAATGGAATGACGAATGCCCTGTGGACTTCAAGATCTGAGGGATTGTATGTCCCAGTTGTACTTGGACGGACTGGGAGTGGTGTTTTCCGAGGATATTTTGATTTACTCCCAGAGTGACTTGGAGCACGAGGAGCACTTTGTGGATGTGCTACCATGCCCGTGTGGATGAAGCGGTATGCCAAGTTATTGAGGTACAAGTTGTAGCTGCAGAAGCATACCTTCTTGGGTCGCTTTGTTCGAGCCGTAGGGGCGGCGGTGGAACCCGACCTAATGGATGTTATTCAAGTTGACTGAGACCAACTTTCATTTTTGAGGTGAGGAGCTTCTAGACTTGGCGGTGCCGAGAGAGCATGGCCAATGGATAATGTGCCTGATATTAGCGCCAATGCTAGTGTCTCCTGTGTTGGGAGATGGAATTGTGTGATTTAGTGATGCCTCCCATTGTGGCGGTAGAGTTACCGTGGGTGGATCTTCGGTCCACACTTCATTAGTCCAACCCTATGAGTGTTATGGCAGGCAGCTTGGATTCCACAGTTGAGCCTTTCTGTACGTCCTTTATTTCCAGCTTGGATTGATATACCTGGGCGTAGGCCATGCCGGCTTGGCTATCAGTTCTGATTACTCAGCATCTTGAGTGGGATTTTCGCGGATTGTCGTTGCTGGTTTGGGATTTTTGACCGCGAGTTTGGGCATCCGCATTATGATCGCCTTTCGAGCCAGTTCTCACTCCCGTTCACTGACGGTTTGGTCCCCGTCAGGGCATCCTTTCGACCCGTGGGTCTGTCGGGGTTATGTTGGCTTGTTGGGTGTCCAACCGTGGCTTGAGATTGTGTCTCTTGAGGATCCCTTTTGAGGGTAGCTCGTGGTTGAGTAGGCCACCCGGGTGATTTTGGATCGGAAGTAACCGAGTGAAGACCCCAGCTTATTGGATCCTTTTCCTCATAGGATGAATCTGTGGGTATACTTCGGGAGGTCCTGGTTGAGTTGACACCAGGAGGTGGTTTGGTGCGTGTTGCGCGGATGGTTATTCCGTTTCCCCCGGCTCTTAATGGAGCCTCTGTGTTGTTTCACGTCTCAGCTCAGGAGTGTTTTGCTTTTGGATCCCTCGCCCGTGATTGACTTGCCCCTTTTGAGATCTGTGATTGTTGGAGTACGAGGGACGCCCGTTGCGATGTCTGGCTCGAGAGTTGAGAAAATCGCATATCGGGCCATGCCGTACTTGTTGTTGTGGTTGTTGGGGAGTAATCACGGGGAGTGAGTGATGTTTCGGGAGCTGGAGGCGTTATTGATGGATACCTACCCGTGGTATTTGTGACTCTTGGGGGATTTGAGCTAGTTTCGAGGACGAAACTTTCCTTAGTGGGGGAGGATGTGAGGACCTGGATCCCCACGACGAGATTACTGGTTCATCTACAGCTCCCGGAGGCCTATGTGGCGTGTTGGTGGAATTTGTGCCCCAATTGGACATTAGTGTGGGGCTCAGTGTGTTAATGGATCACGTGGGTGATCGGTGGACTCCGTCGGAGCTCCAGAAGTGGTTTCGCGCGTCATGGATATTAAAATTGGACCCAGCGCGAAGTTTGGATCAAGGAACATCTTCCCGGATGCCTTCGGCAATTTTTAGAGTTGGAATTTGGCAAATTGGACTTCGGATTTGGATTCAGCGCGCGAAAACGATGAAAATGGACTATTCACTTGCTTTTTCCGGAGTCCGGGTGATTCGGCACGTTTTTCGAGGCAAGGGTACTGTTCCGGCACCGGCGGCGACGGCGCGCGGCGGCCGGCAGCGGCGGAGCGCGGCGGAGCAGGCTCTGGCGGGTGCGCGGTCCACCGCGGAGGCGTGCACCGGTTGCGGGCCAGGTGGCGGTTCCCGGTTGGGCCGGCGCAGCGGGCGCGGTCCACGGGAAAGGCGGGTGTACGGTGGACCGGTGGGGGGACACGTGGCGCGCACCGGTTGGCCGGTCCACGTGCACCCGGTCCACGGTGCACCTGCGGGCGCCTCGAGAAGCGTGCGCACAGAGGCGCTGTAACACCCCCGGAATTTGGATTAGTCCTCTATATAAATGATATAATAGGACTAAATCTCTAACCCGGCTATAGCATTTTGGATAGTAGCAAGATCCAAGAGGAACATGAGAGTTAAGCGTGCTAGAGCTAGAGTAGTTCTAGGATGGGTGACCCCCTGGGAAGTGGGGCGTCACAGTTGGTATCAGAGACATTCACCAGCCAGAAATGTGAGATGAGTCTCGGCTGAGCCAGGGTTATATAGCGGGTAGAGCGAGGCTCCCCGGCTAATGACCGTTGTGAGTGGAGTGCAGCTCCTCACAAGGTCGGCTAAGGCTAGCGAGACGAGTCTCACATCGCCTGGTGCTTGTGAGTGTGCTTGAGCCTGACGTGGACGTCAGGGCTTAAAGGGGGGAAGAATGTAACACCCCCGGAATTTGGATTAGTCCTCTATATAAATGATATAATAGGACTAAATCTCTAACCCGGCTATAGCATTTTGGATAGTAGCAAGATCCAAGAGGAACATGAGAGTTAAGCGTGCTAGAGCTAGAGTAGTTCTAGGATGGGTGACCCCCTGGGAAGTGGGGCGTCACAGGCGCAGGCGGCGGGCGCAGAGCGCACGTGGGCGCGTTGACGGGGTGTTCCCGCGCTTGGGGCGGCCACGTGTCGGTGTCTGGGGGCGCCACGTGTCGCGCGGGGAGCGGCTGGTGTTGCTGTCGCCTGTTTGGCGGGCGACGTGGAGGCCCAGGGCGGATTCGGGCGGCTACAGTGCTCGCGCGCGGGGATTTCGGGCTGCTACAGTGCGCGCCCGAAAATCCCCTGCGCCCGGAAATGGGGACATATCCGGTATTTCTTCAATTGTTTCTGCAGCCTATAAAAGCGATCCGAGCCTCCTTCTTTCCCCTTTTTCCGCCATTTCCGAGCCTCCTCTCGCCTGGGTGCCTTCAGCAAAGATGATCCCCGAGTTTGGCTGCATCCTTCTGCAAAGTTTTGGGATTTTTGGTGGCACGCTTATCGAGGTTTCTATTTTTACGGCGCGGCGCGACGCTCGTCCTTTTGGGTTCCCCTTTGTCGCGTTTCGGTGCGTGAGCTCCCCCGGCCTACTCCGACCACCTTTTTGAGTGATTTCTTCGCCGCTGGATTCGCGACGGACACATCTACGATCTTGGTATTTTCAGCTTTCCCTCATTTCGCGCTTTTCGAGGTGTTTGTTCGAGCTTACTGTGACCCCATTTCGGTGAAGGAGATTTGGACAGCGGCTTGGTATTTCGGCGTTATCTCCGCAACCGGGCATCGTTTGACGACGTGCTTAGACACTTTTTTCATCTACTCGGCGCAAGAAATATCACAATATTTTTATTGGATTTTTCTGAGTTTTGCCCGAAGGTATATGTTCTTCCCCTTTTCTGTAAATGGAATTACAGTTATGTTGCTGTGTGGTTTTGCGCACCTGTACTGTGGAATTTGTAACTCGGCCTACGGGGCTCGGAATTGGACGTGCAGGTACTCGTTTCGAAGGTATCGACGCGAGGATTACTGTGGTATTTTTATGGGATTTTTCTGGCCACTTTCGGTAGGTGAAATAAGCACGACTTTGGGACTGATTTTCAGATTGTGTATACTTGGTTAATTTTGGAATAAAAGTGTAATGTTGAGCCTTATTGATGTACTCAGGGGTGTTTTCAGTCGTTTGGAGCCAAGGCTTGCGCGACTTGTACCGAGGGTGTTATGTTGGCAGATTTTGGACCCTGGGCGTCTACCCACTTCACCGACTTCAGGTTTGCCTTGGTTTAAGCGCTTCAGGTGGGTAAGCTTATTATCAGTAACTGTTTAAGGCAATGAATATGTTGTCGTAAATATAAGTGCACTTGTGGGGATGTCACCCCTCTATGACTGATGCATGCATGTTTAGGGTACATGGTTTATGTTGGTAAGTAGGTAAGCTTGATAATGATATTTGTATAATGATTGCAAGAATAGTATTTATGAGGTATACTGAGGACTTGCATGACTTGGACATCTATGTGATGACTAGTGTAAGCTTACCTAGGATAATGTTACCCTATGAGATTATGTAACATGCCATGTTAGCACATAGCCTTTCATGTGGTTGGTTTATGCTTTGGGACAGGATTTCGTAGCTATGTGCGGATTTGTACTCTGAGGAGTTACTATGATCATTCTGTTGATGAACCCTGAATTGTGGACAGATCTAGTTTTGGGATTCCGGCATGTTGTTTATTCCTAAAGGATCTATTATTATGCTTTAACCCCCCCCCCCCCCCCCCCCCCCCCCCCCCCTTTATTTCCTTGAGGACATTTGCATGCTTGTATGGTCATGTAGTTAGGCCATCTTTTACTGCTGCACTACTTATGGGAACTTGACTTAGGAGAAACCATGCTTTTCCTTTCTCCGCCTTTGCTAGTCAAGTGGTCAGTGTTGCTCGGGTTCGAGCAGGGGTCTGGATAGGGTAGTCAGGACTTCGTGTCTGGGACAGGTTGGCTTAGTTGTGGGGCTTTGCGGCAACTGCGGATATTGGGCGGTTGACCGGATGTTTCTCTATGCACCTGATTGGGTATCAGTTTTCTTTAGTGGATGGAGTTTCCCACTTATCGTTTAGTGCATCCGATTGAGGTCGGGTCTTTCCTTGGTGGTTGAGTTTTCCCACCTTGATCAGATTGATGATCAAGTCCTGCCGTTTAGAGATACTGGTGACATTGATGACAGAGATGCTTTACTCGTGTGGGTAGCTCCCCTCGAGTGCCGCTCCGGAGTAGGCTTCAGACCGTGTTGGATTCCGGTCAGACCGTGTTGGGTTCCGGTCAGACCGTGTCGGGTGCCGGTCAGACCGTGTTGGGTTCCGGTCATTTGGACAGTGGAGATACTGAGTTCGGGAGATTGGTGACAGAGCAGGCAGTACCGGGTTTTATACCGGTTCATTCGATTGAGTTTATTTCGGTCAAATACTTTTATTGTTACACTCGTGCCTGGGGGCCGAGTGCAGACTGGTAGTTGAGTTTAGAGCAGTGCTAGTATTGTTGAGAGCCGTCTGGTTGACGATGGTCCCGTGTTGTTGCGAGTACTTTGACCGCCGTGTGAGAGGTTGAGCATCATGATTCTATCCGTTCTGAGAGAGAGCGTGGATTTTGACCATAGCCTGCATGATCCTCTACTCGATAGCGAGCTAGTCCGTTTGGACGCCCTACGTAATCCCTGCCTGTCAGCGGGAGGTGGTTGTAGGTGGATGCAGGTTTGACTGGACCAGATGTGGCAGTCAGCTCGATTGGGTCGTTGGTGCACTTCATGTGCTAGTGGTTGCATACCACTGTTTGGTTCTCCCCCTTTTTGCCTTTAGTTAGGGGCAGGGTAGCTGTCGAGAGTCTCCAGCCTACTCATTTCAGTCTTATGGCTTGGGTTAGTTTTTGTCTCTTGAGGACTTGGTGGGCAGACCGTCGGGTCTGGCGATGGTACCCACTGAGAACTCCCTTTTTGGTGTAGTTCTCACACCCTTTGGGGGTTTTCCCCCCTCTTTTTCTCTCCTCTCCTTTGTTTTGCAGAGTCTTAGCGGGTGTTGCCGACTCTGCGGATGTTGATCGTGCGAGGGAGTCGCGAGCTAGATCCCTACCCGTCGTTGGAGAGTAGCGGTACCCTTCAGAGGAGATCATCAGTGCATTAGTTGTTTCTTTTTCCTCTTTTGAGAGACTATTGTAGTGAGGATATTTTGTATTGAGAGACTGTACACTGTTGTATATTGGAGTTACCTCCCGGTTGGGTTTAGAGCTTGTACTTGAGGATATTGTATTATTATTTATTTTGGGAGGCAGACAGTGTTGTTTTATTTCCAGTTGTACAGTGATTGATTTTAGTTACAGCAGATTTTTATTTATAGCTCTGATATCTGTTTAGTTATAGTACTTTTCTTGCAGGTAGGACGCTTCGCCTATGCAGGTTGGCATGGGTGGCGGATCTGTTTGGCGGGCCCGGGTCGCAGTTTCGACCCCGGGGCGTGACAGCAGAGGTATCCCTTTTATATATTTCTTGAGTGAACTCTGTATGGTGAGGAATTTATGTAAAGGAATTGTAATAATTTTATTTGCAAGTTCAGAGATGTAAAATGTAATAAATTTAAGTTATGGTTCACTCTTATATGCTTTCATTTCCGCTTTAACTGTTTGTTATTGAATGAAAGTTTAAATTTATAGTGATTTTTAGTACTCTGATATTGAGCTTCCGCATACACTTGTTGTGTTACTATGGATGTTACCGTTCCTTTCGGGTAGTGAAACGTCATACCCGATTGGCGGGTCTGTTGGCGTGCCCGAACCGTACAAATTGGCGGACTCGGGGCGTGACAGATTAGAGTGGTATCAGAGCCTAGGAATAGTCCTAGGTGGTTAGCAACCTTAGGGAGACCCTAGGGATTAGCACGAGAGAGTGCGACGATTATTGGGCGAAAGTATTTGATTCGTTATTGTTGTTCCCAAAAAGGATGTTGGGACTGATCGAGGGCGACGAGCTTTCATTCTTCGAATATTACGTTGGCGGCCGACAACGTAATGTTGGAGATGAAAAGGAGTACCCTCTTATACTTTCGCATGATTGGGTCGACGAGCCTTTTTGTCGGTGTATAGACTGCGCGTTGCTCAAATGGCTAAATTTGGGCTGGTTGTGTCGTTGTGGTGTGCATATTAGCGATGACACCACATAGGGAGACGCACCTGTTTTGACCCGAGTCACGAGAGGGCTCGGGGTCAAACGACGTATACGAGCTGCGATAGCAGGGAACCGCATCTGTTGGAGTGGTCCAGCAGCAGGTCAGACTTCTTGCCGTCGGCGGAAATTCCCTGCCGACAGGAAGACAGGTTTCGACGCCTAAGAGTAACGTCAGCGTGACAGTTGGAGCAGATAGATGGGTTCCAGTGACTGATTGCGCAACAAGTTGAGGCTGCATAAATGACGCATAGGTATACGGCGTCGCTGCCCGGAGGGGCGACAGCAAAGAAATGGCTGTGGCCGCCGAACTTTTGTCGGCGCAGCCAACACCTTCAGCATAGGGTGTTTTACGCTTGTGTCAGCTAGGTTGCTGGCAAAGTATGGTTAGTAAGGTCCAGTAAGAGACCGACTCGCGAGGTAAATGGTGATCGCTATGTCGCGAGAGCCAAGTTGCAGTGCCCTGAGGGTTAGGGCAAGAAAGATTTACGAGCCTGGCGGCGTGAATTTGCCCCTGATGACGGTAGTAACCGTGTGGCGCGACAACTGTGACTGTGTTGCCGCATAGTAGAGTTGGAGAGGCCCAGAGTAGGCTTCAGGATACGGGAACCTCTCGAAAGAGCGAGAGTTTTGTGGCGCCGTTCTGATGAATCGGTGTAATGGCAAGGGTTGCCACCGTAGTCTTTGCGAGTTGATCACCAGAGTTGGTGGACAGTTATTTTTGGTGCCTCAACCCAGTTGGGAGAGGTATACAGGAGTTACGCGCGTGTTTAAGCAAGTTGCTTAACATTCTGGATTACGCAAGTTAGCGTAGGGGCGTAGGACGCCCAACTGTTTAGGTGCTCATTGAGCACAGGTACGGTTTAGCCAGAGAGAGCTGATTAGGTGGTGTATTAGCCTTTACCCTGTGTGGCCAGAGTTGATATAGAGAGTTTGGGTCGTGGATTGACGACTTGTTAGTTGATTTTGCTCAGTGGAGCATAGTGGTCGCGTGGCGACGATTAGCGGGTTCGCTTGTGGACGATCCGTGCCTGGACCATGTTTGTGGACTGTGGACCTGTAGCCCAGTGGGCAGGCGCAGTCAGCTGTGAGAGACAGCGGCCCGAGACCTGATGGCGGGGCATGATAGAGATTTGGTCGGGGCGGTAGTCCGAGCGACGACCCAGGAACGTGAAATGCCACGTGTGAGCCTTGAGGCTGTTAGTACACCGAGAGTGTGTGATATGATCAGGCCGTAGTGCTAGGGGTGATCGAGGTTCTGTAGCTCCTAGTGGGAGTGCTGGGGTAGCAATCCTAAGTGTGGATCTACCCGTATGACGATTGGATCTTTGTGCTAGTGAGAGTCATTGTACAGTGTTGGACTAGTTGGGCTATAGGCCCCTATTGGATCGTGGTCTGCGGACCTATTAATAGACCTAGATATCGGGTTAGCTGATAACCCGTGGACATGGAGCGCTTGTAGCGTGTGTGATAGTTGAGAACTCGTGGATTGGCCTTTGCCCTCCACATTAGGCAGCGGAGCGATCGGAAATGCGGTAAATGTAATTAGTTGCAGAGGTAACCTCCTTGTGAAAGATCAAATGATCGCGGAATTAGAGTGAAGATTTCGCAAAAAAAGACTTGGTCATTCGTGGCAATAGAGAGAGCAAGTGCTCAAATGTGTTTCTCACCTACTTGGTGAAAGTGGCCAGACGCCAGGTGTGAGTTTGTCCCTGAGTTGAGATAGGGATCCAGGAATGGGCTGCTCGTGTAATTGTTGGGCGAGCAGGCAGTGTGATGCCGGTCACGAGGTTCAGTCAGCCCAGTAGTGAGGGCAAGTTTTTTTCCCCCTCTTGATCAAGTAGGAGTCGAGATGTGATTCAAGTTTCGAGGACGAAACTTATTTTAAGTGGGGTAGAATGTAAGGTACCGGATTTTCGGCACATAAATAAATATAAATAAAAATGGTATGAAATACTATTGTTATGAAAGTTGGGGAAGTAAGGAACATTTGGACGCGAGTTGGGCCCAAATCAGGTTAAAATGGAGAGATCTAAAAATTTATTTGAGAAAGGGGGCCCAGATTTTTAGTGGAAAATTCACAGTGTCGGAAAATTTTGAGAAAATTACGGGAGCTCCGTAAATATGTTCGAAGACCACCGAAAAAGTTTCGCGTTAATCGGATGCCTCGGCACTGCTCGTCGGCACGGAGGGGGCTGCTCGCTCCATCGGCGCCACTGGTACAACTGAAGATACCACTGCATAGGAAGAAAGTACTGGATGACACTCAAGCGGTACTGCAATTAACTGTGCTCTCTGCTCCAACAAGCGCATCAAACGTTCCATGGCCTCCTCCTGGCATCGGACAGCCTCCGACATCTGTGCCATCTGGATCCATAACTCTTGGGTCTCGCTCTGCTCTGATAGCTCTGCCTCCCGCTGCTCGGGTTACTAATCAGATGCGGAAAGCGCATTCCTCACTGCACGACGTCTCATAAGCATCGTAGACCACTGCACAATAACAAACATCAGGACACAACAACCATATGACCCAATCCAGCGAAAGTCTAAGACATGTTATCAATTCCACAGCATTATGTTGTCTGCAGCCAACATAATCGCTTAGGAGCATAAACATGCCAATCACTCATCCCGTCTCTTGGGAGAGGTACAAAACTCGATCAGGACTCTCGCTAAAAGTCACGACTCTCACGTAGTCATCCTAATGTCCAACCACAAGCCTAGGGTTTCTAAGTCCTCAATGACCTACAACCTAGGCTCTGATACCACTCTAATCTGTCACGCCCCGGGGTCGAAACTGCGACCCGGCTCGCCAACAGATCCGCCACCTATGCCAAACCCGCATAGGCGAAGCGTCCTACCTGCAAGAAAAGTACTACAGCTAAACAGATATCAGAGCTATAAATAAAAATCTGCTGTATAACTAAATCAATCACTGTACAACTGGAAATAATACAACAATGTCCGTCTCCCAAAAATGAATAATCATAAAGTATCCTCATATACAAACTCCCTAACCAGGAGGTATCTCCAATAAATACATCAGTGTACAGGCTCTCAATACATGACAATCCTCACTACAACAGTCTCTCAAAGAAGGAAAAAATAAAATAACTAATCTACTGAAGCTCTCCTCTGAAGGGGTACCGCTACACACCAACGACGGGTAGGGAACTAGCTCGCGACTCCCTCGCCTCGGTCAGAAGGATCAGCAACAGGAACAACAGGAACCGGAGTAGAGTCCCTGGGGAAAGACACCACGACGGGTGTGAGAACTACATCCCACAGTAGTTCTCAGTGGGTGCCGCCAACAAGCCCGACGGTCTGCCCACTAAGTCTACTAGAGGCATAAAGCAACAAATGCAGTGCTGTAAGGAAAGCTAGGAAAAGTAAACTCTACAGCTACTATGCCTCTATCTAGATGCTCAAAGAGTGGAACAGAAAGAACATGATGCCACAACTAACTCTCATCTCTGATCACCCAATCTAAACTGACTGCCTCATCGGGTCCAGTCAAACCTGCGCCAACCTACTACCGTTACGTCCCGGAGGAGCGGACTTACGTAGGACGTCCATGACTGCCAACACCAGCACAGCCAGAGGGACAAATGCAACGACAAGTCGCGATAGAAAAGCTCAATCTCACGCCGGTACAACAACCCGATCTCGCCTACTCCGGAGTGGCACTCGAGGGGAGCGACCTGCTCGAGTAAAAAGTAATCCATCTCAAGTATCTCTGTAAAGTTTCTCTGTCAAGCTCAAATGTGGCTCATGCAGGCTATGATCCACGATCAAACAGATCGGTAACTCCAAGCTCAAAGCACAACTCAGTCGGAAAAAGAACCTCGACTCGAACAGGAATAGCCCAAAACACTCTCACAGCTATGTCGGAGAACCCTCAACGACTCAATCTGATAAATGCACGACCATGGCTGAGTCGGGAAACCTCCACGACTCGATCTGCCAGAACCCCAAGATCCTCAAAGCTAAGTGGGAGAACCACCTCCACCACTAAATCAGAAAAACAACCTCTAGATCACACTCTACCAACTCATAGCACAAAGTCGCATCCACTGCGAGAAACTGCCTCAACAGGCCAACACCGCATCCACTGCGAACAACTGCCTCAACAGGCCAACATCGCATCCACTGACACGAGGAAGGGTCCGGGAACCCCGAAAGACTAGAACCTACAATCCAAACCAAACAAGAACAGGCTCTAGGCATAGCCTCTCGTTGTTCTCGCCCCAAGAAGAAGGCAGACCTTAGAACCCAGACCACTCGAATCATCTCGGGTGGTTAATTTATAGGAAAAAGGTGACATTTCTTACTGAAGTCATCTGATCTGTAAGAAATCCATATTTAATTATTTTTAGTTCTTTTTAGGAAAACAGTTGAAACCAAGTTTTATATCCAAGCCTCGAAGAGCTAATGCCTTCGTCCAATCAAACAAGACAGACTCCGGCGACCCTACGATGCTTGAAAGAAACCATTTGGTTGACAAAAATCATATGTGTGTCCAAAAAGGTTCTGGGTTTAAGGTCCTGCTAACACTGATATACCGCTGCCACTAACATAGCGGCGACAGATAAAACAAGAGAATAAAACATCTCGGGACCGCCGTCTACCCAAACAGCTCCCGCTACAGATGAACAACCAACTACATCTACCAGACTCCACTCTGCTCCCAAGCACGAGTGTAACATGCATCCCACACTAAAAGATAACTCCTGACCACTCGGCCCACTACCCGGGCGAGGAAGAACACTATGTCCAGGAAAGTAGAAGTGTGGATGTCTAAAGCAGAAATAACCCTAGCCCAAGTGAGGGTTTTCTACTAGTCTGGTTACACATGCAACATATGACGGGGTGCTAGGTCAAGTTCCAAGATAACAATAATCAACGGCTTGTAGGGAAGGACAATAAATACATGATCATCTAACAGCATCAGGAACATCAATTCCTAAATTCTAGCATGCTATACAAAATACATCTACAACATGCAAGTCCCTACACCGATAGAATTAATGCACAGTCCATAGGTCATGAAGACGAGGCCACCCACCTGAAAATGCTAACGGTCCGGAGTTCCACAGCTGAAAACAACAGAAGCAACAACCTCCACTAATCCTCAACACCAACGGGTTCACAAACATCCGCAAATATTCCTGGGTACAACAAAAGGTCCAAGGTTACACTTTATTCCACAAAATAACCAAGTACAAAAATCTGCAGAAGACAGTCCTGAAGATCTGAAATTTCCACCTGCAGAAAGTGCCCTGAAAATTCCGATAAAAATATCACAGCGAGCGTCTCGTCGAGACCTTCGAAACGGGTACCTGCACGCCCAAATCCGAGCCCCGTAGGCCAAGTTACAAATTCCACAGTACAGGTGCGCAAACACTCACAACCACACAACTGTAAACTCAAACACAGATAAAAGGGGAATAGTATACCTTCGGGCAAGCCTCAGAAAAATCCCGGAAAAATACATTGATAATCCTTGTGACGAGTAGATCCAAAAAGTGTATAGGCTCGTCTCAATCCGACACTCGGGTGCGGAGATAAAATTCCGGCAAGGGGCCGCTGTCCAAAAACTCCACCAGAAAACAGCGACTTAGAAATGCCTCGAAAACCGTGTCATAAACTCTGAATCCAGCAAGATGATCAACACGGAAGTCGAATACGTACCTCTCGTGATTGCAACGCCATAGAAATCGTACAAAAATACTGACGGAGTAGCTATGTAGACCTCTCAGATCAAACTGCGACGATAACGGGCCTCCGATGAAAAATTGCCACACTGCGCTCCGATGCCGAAGTCGTCGACGCGGCGGCTTCCAAAAAATCCGGGCCTCTGCCAGAAGATGCGCAACACGAAGATCTCCAACTTTGCTAAAGGGGCTGAGGGGAGGGGAGCTCGGGAAATGGGGGCAAAAGCCCCAACATGCAGCCTATTTATAGGCTCAGCCCGAAAATCCACCCATTGGACTTTTGGGCCAAAAACCGGGCGCCCGGACATTCCGGGCTGCTACAGTAACGGGCCCGGCCCGTTACTGTTCACGCCCGGAAGTCCCTCAGCCCGCCACGCGTCCACCCCAAACAGCAAACAGCTGATTGGGCCAACGGCCATGCGCCACGTGGCCGAAGCGGTGGCCGACACGTGGCGCCCACGCCGGGAACCGCGGGTCAGCGCGCCCACGTCGCGCCCCACGTGCGCCCACGCGCGCCTGTCGGGCACGCGGCCCGAGGTACCAGCTCCCCGCACCGTGGACCGCGCGCACAACACCGCACCAACCCCGATCTGCCACGTGTCCACCCCCGGTCCACCGTGCACCCGCGCCTTCCCGTGGACCGCGCCCACTGCGCCCGCCAACCGGGAGGCGCCACGTGGCGAGCGCCCGGGTGCACGCCTCCGCGGTGGACCGCGCGCCTCCGCCGCCGGCAACCGCCGCGCTCCGCCGCCCGCCGCCGCCGCCGCCGCCTCTCCGGCCGCCGGAACAGTGCCGTCGAACCTCGAAATCCGTGCCGGGTCATCCGGGCTCCGAAAAACATAAGTAAATAGTCCATTTTGAGCGTTTTCGCGCGCTGAATCCAAATCCGCTGTCCGATTTGCCAAATTCCACTTCTAAAATTTCTCAAAAATTCCCGGGAAAGCAAACTTGATCCGTTTTTCATGCCGAGTCCAAATCTTGGGTCCAATATGCGCGCAAACACCTCTAACACCCAACATGGGTCTCCAGAAGCCGCAGATCCAACAGTAATCCAAACGTGGGAATTTCCGGGTCCTCACATCCTCCCCCACTAAAAGAAAGTTTCGTCCTCGAAACAAACACGACTCAAAAGGGAGTTCAAAGCCAAGGGTAAGCATCCAACAACACTGTCTCCAACTCCCCAGTCGCTACTCACTCCCCGTGATTACTCCTCAACAAAATAATAATCAGTACGGCATGGCCCGGTTGCGTAATTCTCTCATCTCACGAGCCAGAATTCACAACGGGCGTCCCTCGTACCACAAGTACTCGCAGATCTCAAAGGAAACGAGTCCATCACGGGCGAGGAATCCACAAGCCTAACACTCCTGAGCTGAGACGTGGAAGGACCATCACGAACGCCAACAAAAGGATGGGGGAAAAGAGAGAACAACCAATGTAGCACGCACCAACACCGCTCCCTGGTGCCAGCTCAACCAGGCGATCCGAGACATACCCATACGGTCATCCAAAGAAAAGAAGCCCTAATCGGCTAGGGTCCTCGCTCAATCACTCTCGGATCCTGACCATCCGCAGGGACTGCTTCACCGCAGTCTACCGTCAAAAAGGACCCTCAGGGACACAACCTCGAGCCCTGTTCCTCAACAGTCCACACCGCGCCAGCTGTGGAACCATTAAACTCAACCCCGAAAAGCTATCCGGCTCCATGTATCCGCCACCACAGTGGCCCTGTCGGGGTGATACAGAATGCTCAAGAATAACCCAATGGTAACTCCACAGCCACTATGGGAGGCATCACTAACACAAAGGTCCATCCCCCATCTCTGGCAAAGCTGCAATCGGCGCTAGTACCAGTCTCATCATCCATTCGCCATGCTCTCCTGGCACTGCCAAATCCAAAAAGCTCCTCACCTCAACAATAAATGTTGATCTCAGCCAAACTCAAATAGCATCCACATTGGCCGGAATTCCACCGCCGCTCCTATGGCTAACACAATGTGACCCAAGAAGGTAAGCTTCTAAAGCTAAAACTTGTATCTCAACAACCTGGCATACAGCTTCATCCACACAGCATGGTAACACATCCACCAGTGCTCCTCATGCTCCAAGTCGCTCTGGGAGTAGATCATAATATCCCTGGAGGATCTTGTTACCAATGCAATCAAGTACAGCTGGAGCACAATTCCTCAAACCAAAAGAGTGGCAGGGCGTTAATCAATCCAATTGGCCTCACTATAACATAATTCCCCTATCGTGTCCTGAACACCATCTTGACGAAATACTCAGTCGTATGATTCCAAAATCTGTACCTGCATCAGTCGTACAACTGCCAGAGTATAACTCCATCAAAAGGTCCAGAATAATACTCGGACCTGTCTACACACGAACCATAAAAGGGCCCTCACAGTCGTGTATCAACGATGTGGCATCACCACCGTATATCAACGGCGTGGCACTAGGTCAAACAGACCCCTCGATCCAACAGATCCTGCAACTGCGCCATCAGCTCTCACAGCTCTACTGGCAATATCCAATGAGGTGCTGTCGAGGGTGGCGCGGTTCCCCGAACCACGCCAAACTCAATCTCTATCTCCCTAACCGGCGGCATTATCAACAGCTCAGGTGAAATCACACTGGAATCTCGTGGCAACAGAGATATCTTTGGGTCCCGGTGCTGCCGTAAGCACCTCTCACACTGTCGCTATAACCAGTGTGCTCTAACGACCTCAACAACCAAATCTCCTCTCGTCTGCCTCGCAGAAGGTCAAAGTCCTCTCCTTCCGCAGTCTAACATCCTGTGGCACTGTGCCAACCAAAACCCAAGCACTAGGTCGAAACGCCGAACTGCCATAATTACCAATAAGTCTACCCGTATATCTCGCGGCCTCAACTGCATAGGACATAGACCACAAGCCTCCCCCACATACACAACACTAACAGGAACCTGTACCTCAAGTGCATGTGGTAACAATCTGCCTCTAGTCCATGCAGGAATGCAACATGCTCCTACTCCAATTACTGTGATGAAATCACACCTGCGACAACTCGATCCACTACCGTGGCGCCCTCCAACCGGGCGGCACAGATTCATCCACTCAAAGCAAGTGGTTGTCGCCCAAACTGCCTGAAAATCAGGACTATCCACAAGGGAGCACGACCTCTGTCTCTGCTCACATTGAGGCGACGAATAAAGTCCTCCGCAGATAACAAATCCACGCTACCCGCTGCGCCACTCCGATATAGAGGTTGATGCTACCATCGGGGTCCACCCGATCTCTGGCATCACGGGAACCCGTTATCAGGAAAATAAAAATCAGAAATGTCTCTGCCGGCCGATCTGTCCTCCATCACCCGGCGCCAAGCGCCAATATCCAGAACTCACCTCTGGCGGCAGATCTCTATCCAACGGAACTGCAGCGCCCCGCTCCAAACCCAACGCCTACTCCAACGAGGTGTCAGAACCTGTAACGGAGGAACTGAGTAAACTGAAACGATCCTGGCGCAATCCACTCTCAGCCACACATATCCTATGCGCCTCGTCCCTCGAAACCTGGAGCGCGTAGTTCAACGCCTGTATAAACTCCCTAGCACAGGGAGGCTCTCCGAGAGTCTCTCCATCACCACCAACCCCAATTCTGCCTACAAAGGCTCCAACTCAAACCTATGAATCGGGATGGTTTCAGACTGCCGGGACTGGCTCCATCGACCAACGACGTCCCGAAGCTCAGCTACTATCCACTATCCACCCTGCCTCGGTGCCTCGGCACTGCTCGTCGGCACGGAGGGGGCTGCTCGCTCCATCGGCGCCACTGGTACAACTGAAGATACCACTGCATAGGAAGAAAGTACTGGATGACACTCAAGCGGTACTGCAATTAACTGTGCTCTCTGCTCCAACAAGCGCCATCAAACGTTCCATGGCCTCCTCCTGGCATCGGACAGCCTCCGACATCTGTGCCATCTGGATCCATAACCTTGGGTCTCGCTCTGCTCTGATAGCTCTGCCTCCCGCTGCTCGGGTTACTAATCAGATGCGGAAAGCGCATTCCTCACTGCACGCACGTCTCATAAGCATCGTAGACCACTGCACAATAACAAACATCAGGACACAACAACCATACGACCCAATCCAGTGAAAGTCTAAGACATGTTATCAATTCCACAGCATTATGTTGTCTGCAGCCAACATAATCGCTTAGGAGCATAAACATGCCAATCACTCATCCGTCTCTGGGAAGGTACAAAACTCGATCAGGGACTCTCGCCTAAAAGTCACGACTCTCACGTAGTCATCCTAATGTCCAACCACAAGCCTAGGGTTTCTAAGTCCTCAATGACCTACAACCTAGGCTCTGATACCACTCTAATCTGTCACGCCCCGGGGTCGAAACTGCGACCAGGTCTCGCCAACAGATCGCCACCTATGCCAACCCGCATAGGCGAAGCGTCCTCCCCTGCCAGAAAGTACTACAGACTAAACAGATATCAGAGCTATAATAAAAATCTGCTGTGTAACTAAATCAATCACTGTAAAATGGAAATAATACAAACATGTCTGTCTCCCAAAATGAATAATCATACAGTATCCTCATATACAAACTCCCTAACGGGGAGGTATTCTCCAATAAATACATCAGTGTCCAGGCTCTCAATACCTGACAATCCTCACTACAACAGTCAAAGAAGGAAAAAAAAAATAA